>PVIC010050981.1:0-12603 GCA_004025085.1 Thryonomys swinderianus
AGGGTCTCACTTTGTAGTTCAGGTTGGCTCTGAGTTCACTATGTAGTCCAGGCAAGCCTAGAACTCAGCAATCCTCTTGTCTCTGCCTCCCGAGTGCTGGGATTATAGGCGTGAGCCACCACGCCTAGCACTGTGGTATGTGGTATTGATTGCTGGTGGGCATGAGTCTCCACGCCCAGCATTGTATGTGGTTACTGGGGATCAAACTCAGGACCTTGCGCTTGTGAGGCAGGCACCGGAACCACTGAGCTAACCCTCCGGTCCTGAAAATCTCAGTTTTATGGGTATATTTTCTACTGTCCATCTTGTTACACACAAGTTATGGTAAATTTTCTGCCACTGCATAACATAGGTTTACTTTCCTTCTAGTATTAGCCTCCTCACTGTTTAAATTTTCTATCAACAATTCCCTACAGGTTCAATGTCCTCCTTCTCTGTGGTCACAAAGCTGAAGCTATATGTTTCAAGGTTTTGCTACAATCTACTTACAGATTTTATTTCTAAATTGATTTTATTGGTACTTTTATCTCTACATTATGATCACATTAAACACTGAGAGTTTGTATCAGTACATGAAACATCTTGATTTTCATGTTTTTCCATTGCCCTGTCCTCCCTATGTCTCTCTGTCCCCTATATACATAAGGTTTGTTTCCTTTTATTTAACTACCAAATTTTTTTTCCTTTATCCCAACCAGGGTCCCAAAGCAACTTGCCATTAGCTCCTAGTTCTGCACATTAACTAATTGGGATCTCTCCAAGCAGTTGCAGTCAGAGAGTGGCAAGACACTGGTCTGAGCAGTATCCCCTTTTAGCAATTAGCTTTCTGAAGGGAGCAGCCAGGAGGTGAATGTTCTATGAAGACATCCAAAATGTTTTAAAACCTGGGCCTCTGAAGTCAAAATCCATATACTTTCTTAAGAGATGATGGATGATTCAGTGTGCAAAGATTTTACCACCTGTTGTCACTGTAAAATAATTTGTTTTCCTGTTTATTTTGACATTTTGAATTTGGTTGTACACAAGTTATGTTCTGAAATACGGTCATCTTGTTTTATCAAAGCAAAAGCAAAACTTATGTACTTTATTGCTCAGGGTACCCAGATATAAGAAAAGAGATATCATTAGGACCTATGTACTAAGGGGCATAATTTACTAAAGGAAACTAGCAAAGTAAAACTAACAAAAAACGAAGAGAGACAACACTAAAAAGAAATCCATAAAAATTGACAGATTATCTTCAAAAGAGCAAAAATAAAACTGACACTAACTTCAAAATAAAGTAATAGCATCGAGAAGATAATAGAATAACATCTTTAAGTGCTGAAAGAAATAGCTCTCAACATACAACTATATATCACAAAATACTACATTAAAAAATATAAAAAGATATTTTACAGTAACATCAAAGAACAACAAATTACTACAGAAAAACCTTTGACAAATTTTAAAATCCTTTCATGATAAAAGCCCTGAAAAAAAACTAAGTATAGAAAGATCATATCTCAACATGATAAAAGCTACATAGGACAAATTCATAGCCAATATAATACTCAGTGGGGGAAATCTAAAAACATTTCTCCTAAAATCAAGAATGAAACCAACATCTCTACTCTTGCTATTTCTATTCGGGATACTGTAGTACTTGAAACATATTAGCTAAAGCAATTAAACAAGAGAAAGAAATAAAAGGAATATAAATAGGATACAAATAGAGGAGGAAGAAATCAAATTATATTTATTCACAGATGATAGGATCATATGCTTAGAAAACCAGAAATATTCCTCCAAAAGACATTTGGGTCCAACAAACAAATTCAACAATACAGCAAAATTTTTTAAAATAGCACTCGGGAGGCAGGGACAGGAGGATTGCTGAGTTCGCGGCAGCTTGCCTGGGCACCATAGTGAGCTCAGGGCCAGCCTGAACTACAAAGCAAGACCCTGTCTCAAAAAGCAAAAAGCAAAAAAAAAAAAAGCTTTTCTATACCCTAGTAACAAGTGGCAAGAAAGAAATCAGGAAGTCAGTTGCAGTCAAAATAACTTTAAAAGTAGAATCAAATTAAAGAAGCAAAAGACCTCTACAATTAAAATTATAAAATATTTATGAAAGAAATTGAAGAAGACCCTAGAGTATGGAACACCATCCTAAGTTCACAGGTTATCAGAATTAATATGATTTTAAAATACCCACATTACCAAAGCAATCTGCAGATTCAATAAAATCTCAAACCAAAACCACTCAATTGGCCAAATCACAAACCAAATCAAATATAAACACTGAGGCATATATATTCTAGTAATCCATAAAATCCAAAATTCATGTAAAATTATATAATTATATATAAATGGAGCTTAAAAAATGTGAGCACTAAGATACATGCACACACTCAAAAATACACAGCATCATTAGAAATGTAGTAAAGCTGGAGCAGTTCGTGTGTGCAACATGCTTTTTTTTTTCTTTTCTTTTTTTCTTTTGAGACAGGATCTCGTTTTGTAACTCAGGCTGCCCTGCGCTCACTATATAGCCCAGGCAAGCCTTGAACTCACAGCAGTCCTACTGCCTTTACCTCCCAAATGCTGGGATTGCAAACGTGAGCCACCATTCCCCACATTGTGGTGTGTGGTACTGATCGCTGGTGGGTGTGAGTCACCACGGCCGGGATTGTTGTATGTGGTTACCTGGGATTGAACTCAGGACCTCGCGCTTGCTAGGCAAATGCCAGAACCTCTGATTTAAATCCCCAGCCCACAACATGCTATCTTAACATTAGTTACTGTGCACGGAGCATTTTCAAACATACCTTCTTAGCTTAGAGAAAGTTTTTATTCCCCCTTTAGCAGTTTAAAAAGAAGTCAAATGGCAGTCGCATAATCAGAAAGAGGACAAGTGAAAGTTAAATAGTTAAGCACTTCATAATTTTAAATAGTTTTCTTTTAGAATGTCAGTGGCTTGTGAATTGCAGGAGAGGGAAGCAGATTGCAAAAGGGTTAAAGTCAAACATCATTGAATTACAACCATAACCCCTGACCAGGCCGTTATTTTCTAGTGTTTTATGTAAAACTCAAAACCGAATTTGCCAAGAGACATGGAAAATTAAATTCCCTTGAGAAAGTTGCAAGAGCTTACGTTTTGCTACTGGAAAAATAAAACATTAATGGAAGTTTCACAATATCTGTCTTTTTTAATCAAAATCTCAACAGGGCCCTAAATAGCAGCATGCCTCAAAGGACACACCACTGAGAGCTGAAGAAATACTCCCCTCCGTGTGATCCTGTCCTGTCTCGGGAGCCGGCACGAAGGATGAAGAGTGCTCAACCAGGGAACCAATCTCAGCTTTCATTGTTTGAACATGCATTTAGGCTATTTATTTGCTCCTGGGGACTTGAGCAATGAAACCCCCAAAATGGGTTTTTAAGTAGCTCGGATTCTAAATCTCCAGACCTAATAAAATGAAGAACTAACAAACTAAAGAAAGGCAGAGAAGCACGGTGACACGTGCACTGGACCCAGGAGACGTGGCTTGGCCTTGAAGCGCCACCAAAAACCAGTTATGAGACTCTGATATGTGATTTAACCTCAGTGTTCTTACATGTAGAAGGAAGACAATAATGACAAGGGCTTCACTGGATTGTAGCAAGTGTCACCGTACAGATGAAGAGCAATACTTGACACTGGTTATTACTCCACCACTGTGCTTATTGTGGATGTGTAATTAAGAAAGGATGTTTCAGCTTGGGGTTGGCTATTGTCTGAGGAAAGGCCAGAAGCTGGCATTTAAGATGCTCAAGTAATTTGCACATCAGCTGGTTGCCCTTACGCAGGGTCCAGCCTTAGGAAATTTACACTCAGAATCAACCATTTAGCAGGATAAAATAGACCCTCATTTGAAAAGTGCGATTATGTGACCCAGTCCAAAGGTACTGATGTATAAAGCCCAAATCATAATTTAATTGATTTGCAATGAAATTTTAGTTGGTACATGGATGTAATACATTATTTTATATGTCCAACCTATTCTTTCCCAGAAGACAAACTTGAATGATAAACAGAATCATAGGTAGAAGGGGAAAGTTTTCTTGAGGACATGGATACATTCTACGCAGCCATCTCCCTTGAAAAATCTTGGTTTTACATCCCTGTAATTCCAGGTCTTTGTGAGACTGAAGCAGAGGATGGTAAATCTGAGGGCAGCCTAGGTAACTTTGAGGCCTTGTCTCAAAATAGAAAATACTGGGATGTAGCTCATTCGTCTGCCCAGTTCAGTCTCCAGTATCAGTGTGGGGGTGAGGGGCAAATTAGATATTTTGGTCACAGTCCCATCTGAGAGGAGGAACTGGATCCAGTGTCAGAACTTTGCCTTACTCTGTAACTGCCCCTCCTCCATTCTAGGGGAGTTGACCAGTAAGACTGGGGCAGAAAAAGAGAGCAAGAAGGTGGCAGGATACAAAATGGAAAAGTAAGCAGAAACGAGAGCATGTCTTTTATAAAGATGATGACTAAAATATTTATAAACATCTGAGAACACCTGATTTTTATGTGGAAGAAGTTTTGCAGGTTTCCTGGCAGCAAGTCAGAGGGGGAATATCTTCCATGTTGTGGCCTTTCTGAGACAGTACCCCATTATTTAGAAATCCCTCTCCATTCACCATCTCCCCAGCTATGATGGTGTGAGGATGAAGTTGATAGTTTGCTGTTTTGTTATTTCATGCCTTTGCAGGTGTTACACCAACAACCTGATAGGAGCATATTTGGGTGTAGAGTAAGGGGCCAAAGCCTTGTTTAAAGTTTCATTAGCATGTACCCACACAGATAAAGGTGAGGTCCCATGATTTTGTGCGATTATTATATGATTCTTTAATTAATAATCAGTGCATTTCTTACTACTAAACTGTTTGGCCTTTGCATTTAAATACTCACTATGTCTGTCAAGATCACCATTGACTTGACGTATGGACTGACAATATAATCACCTGACCTAACTTCTCAAAAAGTGCTGTCAATAAAGGTCCACAAAGACTTTTTTATAATCAGTCCTATATCAGTGTCAAAAATATAATCTCTAAGGATTTAAGTCATTTTTGTTCTTCTATTTTAAAAACCAGTATAAAAATACTACCAGTAGCCAACCAAAAAAGATGAAATTAACTGTATCAAATAAAAAGATATAAAGATAAAATATATGAATATTTGGAATAAGTACATAAATTTGAACAAGAAAAAAAGAAAAATTAAAGATGCCTTCTGTTGTTAACAATAAATATAAAGTGACAATAAATATTTATAAAGAGCATGCAGGGCATTGCTCTATGTCCACCTTGCTAGCCTTTGCAAGGTACTATTTTCCTCACCTTACAGGCAATGAAACAAAACAAAAACCACAGAGATTATATATTGCTTTTAAGAAATTAGATATTATTTTATTTTCTCTGTCACGTCAGACCACTCTTTACATAAATAGATGTGATGCAACATTACACATAGTGTTCTGTGCCAAGACAGAAGACAATGAAACTTGTCAAATGGTGTACAAACTTTATATGACAATGGCAACATGGATCACTCTTTAAGAAAACCAGGCACACTGCAAAAATCTATTCTGTAACACATGGGTCAAATCATTCCCCTAAAATGGAACACTGCATTGTCAAAAGTTCAAGAAAGCCTGAGAAAATTGAGTTGGCTAGTAAAGTCAGTTTAAGCCCAATTTTCCAATGCCAAATTACTAAAGGGCTGCTCTGTACAACATCCAACAATAAGAATCAATGAGCATTAAATTAAGATGAGCTAAGAGTCTGAAAGCAGGTGGTGAAACAGGCAGCTGGCTGAGGTTTTGCCTTTCACTAGAGTTAAACATTTCATCTTCCTCAAGCAAGTGAAATGACTAGCCCACACCTAATTAAACTGCTCAGTGAGGGTGCCATGCCACCTGTAAAGAATGACAGACATATTGCCTCTCTGGTACTAAGCTACAGAAATCAATAGCTGACAGTTACTCAATGAAATACAAATTGAGATTAGCTAGCTTCACTTTTTATTCAGCAAATTCAAGTCTGCAATCAATTCCCATGCATGTATAGACTATGGAAATTGGCTTTAAATTGACTTGTTTCTTCCTAAGCTAATTAGAGTATGCAAGTAAATGAATAATCAATTGCTAACTCTACTCTTACTGTATATATTTCGGTGAACAAAACAATTCTGTCAAATATGGGTTTTATTATGGTCTTTTCATAGAGAGACTACTAAACGCTCCACAAACATTATAATACAGGAACTATTTAATGATAATTTAAAATGAACAAATACAAAGTCTCCCCTGCTGTTATTAGTGAACCTTATGGAAAGACCTCAATTGAATCAAGAGCTTTCCTAGAAAAAAAATAGCTTACAAATCTCAGTCCTTCTTAGCTTTATTGATGTAGTAATTATTGCACAATGCACAAATATGGAGCCAGGAAATTCAGCTTCAAATCCTACATCCACCATCCTTTGACCTAACAATTTTACTTGTATGTGACACACAAAAAAATGAACATTTCTATCCACCCAAAAATGTTATTTCAGGCTTCTATTGTTTAAAAATGCTGAAAACCAGGCCGGAGGGTTAGCTCAGTGGTTCCGACACCTGCCTCGCAAGCACAAGGTCCTGAGATTGGTCCCCGGTAACCACATACAATGCTGGGTGTGGAGACTCACGCCCACCAGCAAGCAATACCACATACCACAGTGCTGGGCATGGTGGCTCACGCCTGTAATCCCAGCACTTGGGTGGCAGAGAGAGGAGGATTGCTGAGTTCGAGGCTTGCCTGGGCTACATAGTGAGCTCAGAGCCAGCCTGAACTACAAAGTGAGACCCTGTCTCAAAAAAAAAATGCTGAAAACCTGGAATCATTCTAATGTCCATTGAGCATAATGGGCCCAAATAAATTGTGGAAAATCCATACAATGAAGTAGTACACAGCAGCGAGGAAGCACCACTTACTGGTATAAACAGCTAGATTCAGCTCATACACATAATTTTGAGCCAGGTACCACAAGAAAGAACTTTATTATTGTATTTATATAAAAAACAGATGTGAAAGATGTCTGAATCTGGTTGTATTTTATATTTTTAAATTGTATATATATATATATATATATATATATATATATCTTAGGCATGTATGGAGTTTTAATATACAGAGTTCACTGGTAACTATAGATGAGCTAAAGCTAAAGCTAATTTCTTTTTGTAGTGGGAACACTTACATCTATTCTCTTAGCAAACTTTAAGTATATGGTACACTATAATTAACTATCACCATCATGTGTGAAAGTTCTGTGCAATGTAGTCATCCTGCATAAGTGAAGCTTTGTACCCTTTTACCTACATCTTCCCACTTTCCTTATTCTTCACTCTTGATAATCACCATTTTACTGTTTGCTTCTATGATAACTTTATTTTAGACTGGACAAGTTCACATAGTACTTTTCTTTTTGCATTGGGTTTATTAGCATAGTGTCCTCCAGTTTCATCAAAGTCAGTAGGGTAAAATTTAGTCAAATTAAAGCTGAACATATATATACATTTATGGTAGTGTGAAACAGGCATTTTACATATATCACAATTCCTTTTTCTATTCACCCATTGACAATCACTCTGATTACATACCAACATCATTGTGAGAATGCTACCATGAACATGGGGGTACAGATATCTCCTAAAATAATGATTTCACTTTCCTTTGGATTGATACACAATAATAGGGTTTCTGGATCTGAGGTAGTTCTATTTTTAATTTCTGAGGAACCCTCCTTATTTTCCATAATGGCCATACCAATTTATATTCTCTAGAGTGGTTGCTGTTGGAATAAGAATTACTAGGGAAGGTGCATGGGTGCAAACTGCCCTCCATGTCCCTGGGTTCTGCATCCATTAACTGAAAAACTGCAGATTAAAAAAATTCAGAAAGGGCCAGAGGGTTAGCTCAGTGGTTCCGGCACCTGCCTTGCAAGCGCAAGGTCCTGAGTTCGATCCCCGGTAACCACATATAATGCAATCAACACCGCATACCATAACGCTGGACGTGGTGGCTCATGCCTGTAATCCCAGCACTTGGGAGGCAGAGACAGGAGGATTGCTGAGTTCGCGGCGGCTTGCCTGGGCACCATAGTGAGCTCAGGGCCAGCCTGAACTACAAAGCGAGACCCTGTCTCAAATGCAAAAAAAAAAAAAAAAAAAAATTCAGAAAAAGTACGTGAGTACTGAGCAGTTTCAAACTTTTCTCATCATTAGTTCTGAAACAATTTAGTAAAACAGCTACTTACATAGCCTTTACATTGTATTAAGTGTGGTAAGTCATGTAGACTATATACACAGAGAAAGATTATATATATATATGTTATATAAAAATATATTTATGTTATATAAGAAGTAAAATCATTTAATATAAAGAATTTGAGTATCTGCAGATTTTAGCATTCATGGGAAGTTCTGGAACCCAGTAAAACTATTCCCCACGATACCATAGGATAGCTGTACTCCAGTAAATTCCAGATATTACTAGATAGGCGTGCACTTTACTTTTAGGTGTATCTTTAGTAAAGCAAATAATATTCACATTTTCAGTGATCTCTCTGCGGACTAGACCACTTGATCTGGAAAAGTGACATATGACATGATACCTTTACTCTCTGAAGACACTGCAGGACCCAGAGACCAATTTCTAAAACAGTTAATTTTCTATTGGAGTTCCATGGCTAAAGGAGTTAAAAGTACTTGCCTAAGCATGACTTACAAAAATGAAATACTGGTCTTGAAAACTCCTGAATATTTCTTGGAAGAGTTTATGGTATGAATAGGTGGTTTTATTCATGACTATTGCCAAAATATCTCTGAGGTTATGGACTGATTATGAGGACTATAAATTTGAAGTGTTATCTAGCACAGCAAAGGAGACTTTGGAAATTCCCCAGCCTACAGAAAACTTTGTACTTGAAATTCTTATCATTACGAAATTTCCAAAGATTTTATTTAAAAAATAACAAAATGTGTCAATGTATTTGAAATACATGAACTGATAAAAGCTAACTGCTTTGGGCTAGAGAATTATGGAGAACAGAGGAGAACACACTAACCCACATTTACATGAGCTGAGCAGGGACAGTGGGCTACGGGATCCCCTCAAGCCCAGCCTATGGAAGTGGTCCTCCACCCACCTCTTCCAGACCAGTGCTTTCCATTAGAATTTTCTCTTATGGGGGTGTTTTACAGCTGTTCTCTGTCCAGTTCTGGAGCCACTAAACAGGTTGCATATTGAGCAACTGAAATGTGGCTCCTATAACCAAGAAACCAACCTTTCACTGTGTTGAATTTTAATTCATTTAATCTTTCACAGTAATTATTGTACCAGGCAGCCATACTTCTTTCCTGTCAGAGCTTAACAAACTCAGACTCTTCCATTTGGGCACTATAATCATCTATACTTACAGATCCAGTCTTTCCAAAAATTTTAGCTGGTCTTTCTAAAAATAAGGCATATGGCCAGGAATTTAGTTCAGCGACACCATGTCTTCCTCACAAGGTCCTGAGTTCGATCTCTGATGCAGGAAAAAAAATAAAAATATGGTACAATCCAGACACTTCCATCCTGCCACACTCTCAGCCTTGCTCTCCCTGGATCTAGTTATACACAGATGAGACCCACCTGCCAACGCAAGTTCCACGCCCCTGAATTTTAACGCCAGTTATTTCTTTTGCTCCTGCTCTTCTGCCTCAGTTTCTTCCCAGCTTCCTGTTTAGAGAGGTGAGGTGTCCTGTAGGAACTTTTACCCAGATGCCATAAGTCATAATACATGCTCTTTAGTTCTTGCCACTTCTGCTCTTTCAGCTCCAGCACTGACTGAGCCACTGCTAGGAATGGGGTGTCCTGAAATGCATGATTTTCACCAGTTTCTGCCATGGTTATCCTCATTAAACTCTCAGCAATCCGGTCCAGCACCAAGCTAGACAGATCGTTTGCATGTTCCACACCTCAGCTCTGCCTCATGCTGCTTCTGCTTCTCGTTCCTGGGCTTCGTGACTAAGGCTGGGTCTAGGTTCTTAATGCAGTCTAAAGTCATTCTGAAACAGTTGTGTTCCCAACAGAAGGACATACGCATTCAAAAGTAAATGAACAGTTAGGTTGAATATTTTACTTGCATTTACAAACGATAGAAGAATGTGAAGCATGTTTATTATATTCATGACAATGAAGACCATGTTTAAGATTTTCACAAAATATCTTGGATGATATAAGTTCATCACTGATCGACCACTGACATAGCTGAAGGCAATGTATAGCAAAAGTAAAGGATGCCCATGCATATAACTTGGCTCACAAACAGTTGACTGACATGTAGAGGTGTATATTCCCCCAAAATAACTGTCGAAATGAGTTGCAGCATTTCAGAATGAAATGGCTATTTCTGAAGGATTCCAAAGTGATTCATCCCCTGAAGGATGACTGAATTCATCATTCTGGCCAGAAAAGGGGGAGGCAGCCTTGCTGCCTTGTGATGTTGAACTCTCTCACCCACACTTAGCAGCCCTTCACCTTGGGAAGCACAGACTTGAAAGTAACATCACTCGAGTTCTGAGTATTCCAGCTGGAAATTTCTTCTTCTCAGCTAGGGAATGTGAGAGTGCACGGTCTTCGTGGAAAGTTCATTGCAGCAGTTATGTTCCCTGTATGATAAAAGAAACTTGCTTGTTAGGGATTCATGGTTTAATCTTTTGGGATCCTTAAATGCCTCTTATTTCAAATACTCTGAAACCAGTTGGAAATAAAAAAAATAGTTTAAAATCTAAAAAGAGAAAAATCAAAATCCTGCATTGCAATGTACTTAAAAAATGCTAACAACGTTCAGTTTTGTGTGGGCTGCTTTTCTAGCTCTTTTCTAACTCTTCATTCTCAGGCTTCTCTGCCAATGATTCGTACCTCCACCTGCTGGCGCACAGAGGAAATGAGGCAGAAATCAAATGGAAGCAAATCAGGCTTCCATTTGCTATCTCCGACGCAGGTTTGATCAAAGGAATGAGTGAACTTACAGTCCAACATGAAATTTCAGAAGATTAGAACATATTAATCCATTCATTCTGGTTAACTATTTAGAGGTATAAAATAACCGAGAGCTATCAATTAAACGTGTCTTCCAACCATCAGCTTTCAGTTCAATTGTCATGCTATCACCCATGTGTCATCTTTCAACAGTCTCACTAAAAGTTTTACAGCAAAATGCATCAGAGAGGTGAAGCACATACCAAACCATAGATCAATACACGTCATTCAAACTCTAAATTAGAAACATCCTTGGGAATGTAAATCTGGCATAAATTTCTAAAAGACCCACGAAATACGTATTTAAAACCACACTTGAAAATATGCATTAGCAAATATTAAAAACACAAACCTCAGAACCACATTTTCCAGATTTCAAACTAAGCTATGTTTTTTTTGGGGGGGGGGGGCATTGAGCAAGGTACTTCAATAGTTCTGTGCTTCAGTTTCCGCATGTGAGATGGATTAAATGATCACACCTACCTATTAGTACTGCTGTATGGATTAAGTGAGCTAACATTTGCAAAGCATCCAGAACAGTTCCTAAAACAAAAGGAATGATTTTTCAATGTCTATTAAATAAACCAGAAGGTTAATATTGAACATAGACAAGGGGAAATGTGTTTCTTGTTACCAAGAAAATATATCTTCCCAGATTGAATGTATTTTTTCCACGTTATCATTTGTCACTGCAGATGTGAACTGAGAGCACCTACTCGCTATGATGTTAGGAAGAAGAAACTGAGTTAAGACCAGAATAAACTGGTACTTCTCTAAATAGAAAATAAACAGTAAAAATTCCTGCAATTTGATGCTTTAAAGGCTAATTTAACATTAAATGACCCAAAGGTATGAATTCACTACAAATTCTTCAGGTTTTAAGATAACACTACAATTTTCCAAAAAATAAAAGGATACAGTGGAACCTCTAAAATGCAGCAAAATTATTTTACCCTAATCTACACTTGATCTTAGCCAAAAGGCCGAGAAGCGATTACCCTAATCTAAAATGTAATAGTGATCATAAGAAATAATCACACAAGTTGCAGGTATGCACTGGTTAAACTACATCTTTCATTCATTTAGTGTGTAGTTTTGCTAGTTTGTTTTGTTTAATGTTGCCTATATATTTGATGCTTGTGATACAACTTGAAAAAGGGAAAAAAATAAAAACTGGTAACACAAAATAATGCCAGGCAGTGATAAATGCTATAAAGAAAAATCAGGGCTGGAGGGTTAGCTCAGTGGTTCCGGCGCCTGCCTCGCAAGCACAAGGTCCTGAGTTCGATCTCCGGTGACCACATATAATGCTGGGCGTGGAGACACGCCCACCAACAATCAACACCGCATACCACAATGCCGGACGTGGTGGCTCACGCCTGTAATCCCAGCACTTGGGAGGCAGAGACAGGAGGATTGCTGAGTTTGCGGCGGCTTGCCTGGGCACCATAGTGAGCTCAGGGCCAGCCTGAACTACAAAGCGAGACCCTGTCTCAAAAAGCAAAAAAAAAAAAAAAA
>PVIC010050982.1:0-12760 GCA_004025085.1 Thryonomys swinderianus
GGTTAGCTCAGTGGTTCCGGCGCCTGCCTCGCAAGCGTAAGGACCTGAGTTCGATCCCCGATTACCACATATAATGCTGGGCGTGGTGGCTCACGCCTGTAATCCCAGCACTCGGGAGGCAGAGACAGGAGGATTGCTGAGTTTGCGGCGGCTTGCCTGGGCACCATAGTGAGCTCAGGGCCAGCCTGAACTACAAAGCGAGACCCTGTCTCCAAAAAGCAAAAAAAAAAAAAAAAGATCTAATTATATGGTGTTCATTAAACACACAATTTATACTTAAATACACCAGCAAATTGAAAGTAAAAGATAGACAGAGATGTTGTATGTAAGCTATAACCAGAAGAAGCTGAGGTAAATGACACTAAATTACCCATACAGAATTTAAGACAAAAATTGTTCTAAAGCAAAGGTCATATTATAATGATAAAATGCCAATTCCTCAAGAAGATGTAATGATTACTACGATTTATGTGCACAAGAATTTGAAACAAAACCTTAAAGTCAGTATTTTCTAAAATGACTTTTTATCATATCACTGTGTATTAAAATATCTTGATCAAGAAATAGCTCTAACATATCTGAGGTGAAAACATATTTTAAAGAAGAAATAGACAATCCATAACAATAGAGACTTTAATAATGGATTGAATAACTAGACATAAGATCAAAAAGGAAATGGATTTTAACTAAACTCAACAGACATCTATAGAACACTGTACCTAACAAAAGTAGAATACACATTTTTAAATACTCATGGGACATTCCCTAGGATAGAGTATATGGTAGGCTGTAAAATAAGTTTCAATAAATTTAAAATTATTAAAGGGATAGAAAATTTTAAAGTATATTTCTAATGGAGAGAAATTATAAATCAATAACAAAAATATTTGGAAAATTCACAGGTGGGTGGAAATTTAAATAACACACTTGTAAATAACCAGTGGGTTGAAAAAAAGCACAAGAGAAAGAGGAAATACTTGAATATTAATGAAAAACAAAAACACAACATTAGTAATCCTTTAAAATGCTGAAGGTCTGTCTTCCATGTACCAAGTCCTCTTCCTTCCCTGGGTAGGCCTCTCCTTTATAGAAAAGCTCTCAGGATATATAATCATTTTCAACATTGAGCTTCCAGTGATTGAATCATCTACCAAAAGATTTCAGATTATTTTTGTGTTGGTCCAGTCAAGAATAGAAAACTGTCATAAGTAACAGAAAGGTAAGTGTTATAAATTGACTTTGGCTCCTCTGGCCTCAGCCCCACCGGCCTTTCCACTCTGAAGAGGAGTAGCTTTCTCTCTCAGCCTTGCTATCTCTAGTAGAGAGCAAAAACTATTTCACAAACAGATTTTCATGCTTAAAACCTTGAAAGGTGGAGTCTTCAAAAGTTTAAGGTAACTACTAATTTATGTAAGATATGGTTTCTCTCTCATTTCTGGCCTGGCCCCTTCCTTTTGCCAAATGCTACAACCTTCTTATTTTGCCAGTTCCCCTGAACTCACTCCATGCCTTAGTTCAAGTTTTTGCACTTCCTGGAATCTTCCTCCCCCATTTCACTGATCAAAAAACTCTTACTCATTTGTTAAGACTCATATCAGTGATTCTCCTCCAAAGCCCACAAAACACTTCTTTTTTTTTTTTTTTTTGAGACAGGGTCTCACTTTGTAGTTCGGGCTGGCTCTGAGCTCACTATGTAGCCTAGGCAAGCCTCGAACTCAGCAATCCTCCTGTCTCTGCCTCTCAAGTGCTGGGATTACAGGCGTGAGCCACCATGCCCAGCACTGTGGTATGTGGTATTGATTGTTGGTGGGCGTGAGTCTCCACGCCCAGCATTTTATGTGGTTACCGGGGATCAAACTCAGGACCTTGTGCTTGCAAGGCAGGCGCTGGAGCCATTGAGCTAATCCTCCAGCCCCCACAAAACACTTCTGAGGCATAGGATACTCTCACTCCTTCATTCATATACATATATATATATATATATATATATATATATATATATATATATATATATATATTCTTTCTGTGCACTACAGATAGAAAGTATAATTACAGAAAAAACTTGGAAAACATTTCAGGGAAGCCCACAGTTTGCATTTCCCTATATTTTCTTCAATCTTGGAAGATCACGAGAAGGAAGTGTTTCACCCCAGGCCTTTTGGCTAGTTACCAGCAGAGCAAATAATTTCTCCTTTGGCCGACGACCAATGGGTACTCCCTGGGGCTCAACCCACACTGTTTGTCTTCTGTTCATGTGAGGTTTCCTGGCTTTTCTCAATCTTTTTTTTTTTTGCTTTTTGGAGACAGGGTCTCACTTTGTAGTTCAGGCTGGCCCTGAGCTCACTATGGTGCCCAGGCAAGCTGCCGCGAACTCAGCAATCCTCCTGTCTCTGCCTCCCGAGTGCTGGGATTACAGGCGTGAGCCACCACGCCCAGCATTATATGTGGTTACCGGGGATTGAACTCAGGTCCTTGCGCTTGCAAGGCAGGCACCGGAACCGCTGAGCTAACCCTCCAGCCCCTGGCTTTTCTCAATCTTAAGCAAAGAACTTTTCAGGGCCTACTAGGATGGCAAGACTCAAGGGTGTGTTGACTCCTACAGGGTGCACTGGAATGAGCATGTTGGTTTCCAGGTTTATACATGATACTTGGACTCACATTGGAAGGTTCTGGAAGGCTACATAGTGTAGGGGAAAGAACATGACCTTTGGAGTCAGACATCTTGAGTAAACCATTTACCAATTTTAAAACTTTAGGAAAATAAACTTTTTTTTTTTGTGACAGGGTCTCACTCTGTAGTTCAGGCTGGCCCTGCACTCACTATGTAGTCCAGGCAAGCCTCGAACTCAGCAATCCTCCTGCCTCTGCCTCCTGAGTGTTAGCATTACAGGCATGAGCCACTATGTCCCGCAGAAAATGAATTTTTTAAGCTTTGTTTCTTTATGTAAAGTTTTTTATAAGTAATGATCTTTATGTTAAGACTGATATTATCTAAGTAAACCATGCAATGCAATCTGTCATATAATCTGTTCAGTTAATATGTTGTCTTCCTCTGTCCCAGTCTGATCCCTTATCTCTTATGAGGCTTTGGACTCTAATTTGACTTAACTAAGAGACAGCCTCTCTTAGTCAAAATTTCTCCATGTATAAGGAAGATAGAACAAACTACATGATTTCTACACCCCAAATTATAGCTTCTTTCTGCTTTTGCTTTTATCAGGTGCAGTCTGATCTACGGACTCAGTATGAAGCCTGCCAAGGATGTAACCTGAATATCAGAGACTTTGCTTTCAGAGGAAGTGAAGAATTGGGAGGTAACCTGGGGAAATGTAAATTTAGTGGTCAAATAGGACTTCCCTGGGTCTGATGACTTCCAAAATGCCTCTGAGATGTAGTTCCAGTGATGATGCAAAGAGAAAGGACCAGCCCTACCACAAAGAATAGGAGCCATCAATATATTCATTCCACAATCACTTTTAGCACTTACTGTATGTCAGGCATTGTTAGATTGAGGAAACATGAAGATAAATAAAACATAATGAAACTCACCCCAATGACGAGCTTACTGCCCTAGACCCAAGAGATTTGGTTCCTAGTTTCTTTTCAAAAACTGGCCAAGTGGCAAGTCCCTCAGAGATGTTACCCTCTAAACCTCCATTTTCCCTGGCTGGGATATAGAAGCCAAAAAGGTGAGTTCTGTTTGCTTTCAAGTTTTGAATTTTGCCTCTACATCATTCCTTTCCTCTGAAATCCAGCTTTATGTACTTAAATACTCCTTGGAAATCTCCACCTAAATAACCCACACGTACTTCAATTGAACATGTCCCAAGCTAAGAAACTGACCCTACGTTCCAGACTTTGCTCTAAGGTTGTCAGCCTCGCTTACTTCCTTTCTCAGAGAGAAGATGAAATCAGGTCACAGGATACAGGTCACATATCCTGTTACTTTGCCCTAATCTTCATCTGCCTTCATTATCTAACTGACTTTCTGACTCACAGTAATCTTGTTTACTCTTGGGGACAGAGATGCTTTTTTGAGTGAGCTAGCTGAAACTGGCTGCATCCAAGATGGTTGCCACGGTGACTGCCAGATAACTTTTGATTTCATTATAATCCCATCTGTGTGCTAAAGTTACCCCAGTTCTCGGTTGACAGTTGCCATAAGACCACCATAACAAAGCATAAAAAGAATGAAAAGAGTTGGTTTATAAGTTTCCTGACAATCTCCACCCATTTCCTGAAAAATCAAGAATAGTAACCTATTCCTCCCTCTCATTTAATTTACTGTATGTATATAATCTCCCAACCCTTTATAGGTCAAGAAGTTTATTTGCAAATTTCATCTCCCACATCAATTCTTGCTCAACTGACATTTGGTCTTTTTAGTGGTTTCACAAGTCCAAGGAATGAAAAGGATCCAGTTTGAAATTAAGAAACAAAAACAAAAACAAAAAAAACCCTACTAACAATCCAGCATTGAATTAGTCATCAAACCCTGCCAATCCTCCTATAAAATAACTCTCCACTGGACCTCTTTCTCTCCCAACTGTTACTCCTTTAGTTGAGACTATTACTTTTTCTAACTAGTTCTACCAAATCTCTTCTAAGAGTTCCCACAGTAATCCTTCTAAAACAAAACAAAACAAAAAATGAACAGATCACACATTTACTCATTACATGAATGCCCTTACGAGAACGTGTTGAACTATTTGTATACAAAAAGGAGTTTTTACCTGCTGGAAAGAGTGATCACGTCTCATATGGAAAGGCCTCAATTTACTAGGTTATGTGTCCTTCCTAAGAATGATTGAAAAAATGATCCAAACCAAGCAGAAGAGAAGGAAACTGCAAATCCTGGGTACCCACAATATCTTCTATATCTCGCTTTCTATACTCTGTTGTTTTAACACTCAAAAAGTGCTGCATGAGAGATCTCAGGTCTATCTCCTCAAGAAATAGGTTTCACAAGAGATGGAGACTTGTGTGCAGACAGTTGAGCCCCAGGGAATGGTTGTGAAATTGATCCATACCCATGAGGAGTGGAGGAAATAGCATAGGACTGGGCAAGGGGGGAAGCCAAACTGTGGATATGGGTGCAAAAGGAATCTGATGATTTCATGAGGACCTCTGGAGCTGGGATGACCTCAGGTGCTCTTCTAAATTCAGACAGAGGGCCCGGATGTCTACAGCCACTTGTTGGTCACCCTCAGGTAAGTTAGTAGCTGGGAACAATCCCTGAGAGCTGTCAGCTACTAAATCTTCCAGCATCAAGGAACAGCTGCTTTGTCCTGAGAGAGAATCTGAACGGTACACTTCAGCCTCCACTGAGGTAACTTACAGTCCACTATACTACAGATAAGAAAGCCAACCTACCCAGCCCTTACATAGTGAGTGAGGTCCCTGTGTCTCTACTTCGTATTTGTCCACATGCTTCTGCGCCTCTATTGACTTCTGCGATTAAAACTCTGTTGGTGTAAAAGAAAATTTCCTTAACATAAAGCCAAACTTGAAGCCTCAGGCACTTTGAGGGGCAGCATAAATTGTCATAAACTTTAATCATGCAAGGAACAATTACGAGCTGCATTTGTGGTCCCAGAAAGAGATTTATGAACAGACAGTGGAAGTAACGGGGTCTGTAGAGCCTCAACTCAGGAGCAGGGAAACAGACTCTGTTCATGGCAGGCCCAGGAGGAGTCCCTTAGGAGACTGCAAGTTCTGGGCTGAGAGGGATTAGAGCGAGAGATAGGGTAAAAGAGAGAGCCTACGGTCAAGATAAGGGCTGTTCCGAAGATGTCAGGAAAGACTAAAGAAAGTTAAGAATCGAAAGATCCCTAATGTACACAGATTAGGATAAGGGATGCTGAATCCAGAAAGGGTTGTGATCAAACAGCGGAAGAGCTACACCAGTTCTCTTTCCCTGGTTTCTTCTTATCCAGACTTCTTGCCCCTGTACTAGGACCCCTGATAATGACTTTGCTAAGCAACGTATACCCTGGACACTGTGGACAAGAGGTGGTGGAGTTTATTTCCCAGTGCTGCTTCTGGTATGTATTTACTGTGTGACTTTAGGATAGTCAACTTTCTAAACTTAGTCGTGCTCATCTATGAACTAGGAATAAGAAGTTTATTGGGAGAGATAAACTGTAGTGCTGTAGCATTCTCATGTCCTTCCACTCCCATTGAGAAAACTAAACTGAGGACCCCGGCTCAAACAGCAGATTTTTGTGTTTTCAGGTGTTCACTAAGTAGTACAAAAAGCAACTTGACTGTCTTTTTCCCCGTCTCCTGTCCCAGAGTAGGTTTTTCTTTCTGTGTGAGAATCTTGCTCAGGAGAAAAAGAACATGTTCTGGGATACAGAGGGAATGTCTCTGCAGAAATGCTTGCTGGGAATTTTTTTTTTTTTTTGAGACAGGGTCTCGCTTTGTAGTTCAGGCTGGCCCTCAGCTTACTATGTAGCCCAGGCAAACCTTGAACTCAGCAATCCTCCTGCCTCTGCCTCCCAAGTGCTGGGATTACAGGCGTGAGCCACCATGCCCAACACTGGGGTATGTGGTATTGATTGCTGGTGGGCATGAGTCACCATGCCCAGCACTGTATGTGGTTACTGGGGTCAAACTCAGGGCCTTGTGCTTGCGAGGCAGGCAATGGAACCACTGAGCTAAACCTCCCGCCCTCTTGCTGGGAATTTTGCTGGAAGGAATACCAAGTAGGACAGCTGGGTCTCAGGATACCACTCAAGGGCTGGGGATTTAGCTCAAGTGGTGCCACTCCAACCTTGGCTGCAAAAGGGCCTGAGTTCAATCCCTGGTATGGCAAAAAAAAAAAAAAAAAAAAGGAAAGGATACCACTCGAGGACATAGCACTTAATATACTCCCACATAAGAACAGACTCCAACTTTTTAGTGGCTTTTATTGAGGAACTGAGAGCCATGAGTCATCCTTCTTAAAAATAACAGAACAGAAGTAAAGGCCTTTTGTTCTTCAGTATTAGGGATTGAAGCCCAGGATACTCTACCACTAAGCTATATTCCTGCCCTGCTCCCTTTTCTTTAGAGAGTCTGACTCCGTTGCTCAGGCTGGCAAATCTTCCTGCCTTGGATTCCAAAATACCTGAGGTTCCAAGCAAGTCTTCTTTACAACTGACTTAGTCACTCCCAGCAAAGCTTGAAACAGGACCTACTTCTCGTTTTACTTTTACGATTCTGCTTAACAAAGAAAGTTTAGAAAAAAATAAAGCCAAAGAGTCTGGTCTTTATGTTTTTTACCTCTGTGGAATGCCTTCTAAAACCTGACATTTCCAGCAATCTCCTGGTTTTCCTTTATTCCTTTTGCAAGGCAAGACAATAAACACAATATTTTTAAAGAAATTTATGTGTTATGTTAAATAAGAAAGACAAAATTGGGCCAGAGATTTACCTCAGTGGTTCCATCACCTACCTCGCAAGCACAAGGTCCTGAGTTTGATCCCGGTAACCACATACAATGCTGGGCGTGGAGACTCACGCCCACCAGCCATCAATACCACATACCACAGTGCCGGGCGCAGTGGCTCACGCCTGCAATCCCAGCACTCGGGAGGCAGAGGCAGGAGGATTGCTGAGTTCAAGGTTTGCCTGGGCTACATAGTGAGCTGAGGGCCAGCCTGAACTACAAAGCGAGACCCTGTCTCAAAAAAAAAAAAAAAAAGAAAGACAAAATTATGTTCATTCTGGTGATTTTAATTATGAATTTGTCTCTGGAATAAGTAGCCATTGAGGCAAGAAAAACAGACCCGTAAGCCACTGTGCAGCAGGGGCGCTGCTTCCCTGATTTCCATCCTCGCCCTGGCGTCTTCACCGTAACTGCTGTTTAGAAATTGCCCAACTCTTAGATGTTTAGTTATAATGACACCCAGAGGCATTTTTGACTTAAAACTTCATAACATATTAAAAAATTGACCCCAGAGATATTTTTATACAAAGTGGACCGTCTTTACAGTTACCATACTATGTGATGTTGGTGCTGACTTGAAATCCACACACGGATTTTGCGAAACTAAATCATTTTGCAGTTCTGGGGATCGAACTCAGGCCCTTATGCTCCCAAAAAAAGCACAGTACCGCTTGAGCTAAATCCTCAGCCCTTGTGAAACTAAATCAAGTGTGGCTAAGGTTTTAGCTCGAATCTTCATCCTGCTTTACATTTCCTGTTATGGTCCACCTTTTATTTTAGCATTCCTATTCTATATTATGTACAGATATTTGCCTTCAAGAAATACAATTGTCTATGCCAAAAATACTCAATTCCTTTATTACAGGGCTTTTAAGAACTTACTGTATAAAATCCATTTCTGTGTTTTGTTGTTAAAAGTTCTTAAGTGTCATTAATATGCTTCTGTCTCTGATTTATGCTACAAAGTTATTGTTTCTTACCCAAGGGTAAAATTTATGTGTGGGGTGCCTGAAGTGTCCTGTTCCATGTCTCAGAAGAATGTTCTTGATATTGACCACACAGTAGTGTTCCTTCCTTTTGCTGTAACCAGGCTTTCAATGGATTGGATGACACTTAGCCATATTGGGGGGGGGGGATCCGTTTCCTGGAGTCCACCAATTCAAATGTTAATCTCATCCACAAAAACCCAGGCACATCCTGAAATGTTTAATCTGGGTAACCCCTCGTGACATCATATTGACATGAAATTAAACATCACAGAATAAAACTGTGATATTTTAAAACCCAACTCATGAATCTGATAATCATTCAAGAGATTGATAATTCAATGTGTTACACCTCATCAGTAGGATTATATCATGAAATAATTTTAAGTCATTAATTATATTTTAAGCCAATTATATGTAAACCAGTATATTCTGAACATTTGAATTGTAGTTAACTAATTTATTTGTATTTTTCTCTGACTTTTTTTAGATAGGGTCTTACTGTACAGCTCAGGCTAGATAGCCCAAGCCTTGAACTTGTGACTCTCCTGCCTCACAAAAGCTAAGATTACAAGCACATGCCGTCATGTCCAGCTGGGTTTTTATATTTTTTCATGGCGTGGGCTGAGCCAGGCCAGTGGACTGGACTTCCACCACTGTGTTTCCTTAGTAGCCACAACGCGCATTTCATCTCTCTTTTCACCGATCCCAACTAGAATCTTTCTCTGAAATGTTCTAGCCTTTAGCTATGTTTTCCAAATGCCATGTAAAATCTTTTCCTTCTTCTCTGGACTCACTTCAAGAGCCAGCCTACCCCCCCAGCATGACAATGCAGAAATCCCTGTCCTGGACTGTCTGAACAACCCCTAGTACCTCAGGAGGCCACCAAATGGCCTCATCGCACACATAACCCCTGCTCACCCAGATGTCTCTGCCTCTCAGGAGGTAGGTGGATAATAAGGGAGACTGAAAGAAATGAGCTCTGCTCCTCACCAGTATTTGCTAGAAGACTGCCCGGTGGACTTGCCAAAGAGCCTTCCAGAACTGCCAAAGCAAAGGAGGCTTCAGTTTGAGCTTTGCATGGAGGAAGAACAAGATTGGAAATTGTGGGAGCCAGAGATTTAGCTCAGTGGTTCCAGCACCTGCCTCGCAAGTGCAAGGTCCTGAGTTCGATCCCCGGTAACCACATACAATGCTGGGTGTGGTGACTCACGCCCACCAGCAATCAATACCACGTACCACAGTGCCGGGCGTGGTGGCTCAAGCCTGTCATCCCAGCACTCGGGAGGCAGAGGCAGGAGGATTGCTGAGTTTGAGGCTTGCCTGGACTACTTAGTGAGCTCAGGGCCAGTCTGGACTACAAAGCAGGACCCTGTCTAAAAATAAAATTAAAAAAAATTGGTAATTGTTATCCAGGGCATCCACAACAATTTACAGTCACATCTACTACCTTGTCCAAGAGTGAATCAGGGTAACGGGAAGCAGATTTTTGTTACACAGAAAGGTCCATGGCTAGTGATGCAATACCACTGTCCCTAGTTCCTGAATGCTGCTTCTTCCTAGAAGGAGTAGGTTGACTTTGGTATTTCCCTCTCTCTAGCAACTTATGCCAGTAAAAAGATACAGCTGAGGAATAGCAGGAAGCGCTGGAGCTCCACCAAGAATGTTTCCCAAAACGCCATGGAGGGACTCTGTGAAGCAGTGACTCCCTCTAGACCCCCTGAGGGGCATGGAGAGTCCGGAGCCAGTGCAGGCAGGGTCTAGGAGGGGAGGATTGCCACGCACTGGCCTTGGAAGGATGGCCAGGCATCAGCTGAAATGAAAGGAGCTTGGAGAAGTCCTCAGACGACAGCTGTCCATGGATTTCTCCACTTTGGATGTCGGTGCTCTCAACTGAGTCTGAACATTGGAGGGACATGGATGTGAAAACCTGGAAGGCCATGGCGTGGGCAGCGTCATGATAAGGCCCAGCGTATCTAATCTCTTTCCAGGACGTGGACCCCTCAGCACATCCATCTGCCTGGCAAGGAGACGGGCTGGCACCATGACTGAAAGTAAAGGAACTGGGTAAAGCCTGAACCCAGGACCTGGCCAAGGCACTTCCCAGTCTTGTTTCATGCCCCTGTGCCCATAGCACCTCCTCACCACAGGGCTCTCTGGTCCACTGATCTGCTCAGCCCACATGCGAGACACCTGCTTCCGTGGACTTTCTCATCTCACCCAGCAGGGCCGACTTAGGGGTATTTTTCCAGTGCTTTCCCCAGGCCAATTTTAGACTCTGCAATTAAGTCTCCTAGGAGATGCTCAGAGTTTTGGGGAATTTTCTATTTTCATTTCGTTTTTGTGAGTTTTCTCTTTCTTTATCCAAATAAACATGCCCACTGCCAGCCCCATGAGTCCAGGCGGTCCTGCCTGCCCTGGCAGTGACTTCCCTGGAGGCCTGGCTCAGGGTACAGATCTCTGCTGAGAGTCCTGGGAAGGTGGTAGTCACTGAGTGGGAGGCCAAGAGGTTCGGGCCATGCCAGCACGAGGTGCTGGCAGGCAAGTGACTTCAGCACCCCTAGCCGTAGTGTCAGGCTCACAGAGAGCCATGGGTCTCAGGGGTCCGGTGTAGCCTCACATTTAAAAGGAGGAGAATATCAGAAGGCTTCGTGACAAAAACCCATCTCAGATTTTTTGGGGGAAAACTGATTTCTACAGAAATATCCTCCCCCTCACTCTTAGGGTAGAGCTCTGCACAACCAAAGAGGATGGTGTGATGCTATGGCATCAGTGATAGCTTTGGGGAGAATCCCTCCTTCCTCCTCCAGCTTTGGGGCTCTAGGGGATTTGTAGTTGCATAAACTCAATTGCCTGTCTTCACGTGGCCTCTTCATGTGTGTCTCTCTCTGTAACCTTTTCTACCTCTTCTAAAGTCACTCTTACGGAGTTTCAGGAAAACCCTAATCGAGTCAGTATGATCTCATCTCAGTCTTCACCTTGATTGTGTCAGAAACACTTATTCCCAATGATGTCACATTCTGAGGCTCCAGAAAGACAAGAATTTGAGAGCCGATGCTATTTAACTCCCGACAGACCTCGGCCTATACCTCTAGACAACTCTAACCTTCCCTCAATCAAGCTACACTACTGTTGAGCTTTAGACTTCAGTGAGCTGTAGATCCCTTCAGACTAATGCAAAGAATCAGCTTGCTGTGTGCCTGCAGAGGGGATTGTGGAAATGCCGTGAAATGCCCTCTAATGAAGCTAAACAAAGGCCAAGTTGGAAAATGACAGGAAAAGCAGAGGAAGCAGGAGTGCCAGAGCCTGCCTTTGGGACAGAGGGACTCGGGTCAGGAGTGTGCTTCTCAGTGGCTGCAACCCGAGCTGAAAATATCAGTCTTGGACTCAGAACTCCATCACTGACACTCCATGTATGAAACAGAATTAATAAGACCTCCACTGAGGTGTTTCAAGTATTAGATCATATTCCTTTAAAATAGCATAGAATGTCCTTGTCTCATTGAAAAGCTAACTCACAGGCTCCACTCTGTCCTGATGTTGTTTCTAAATACACCAGCCATGCAGTATCAAAGCCACATGCAATAAGCTGTATGACAATATGTGATTGTCATATTCCCATTTCTTTTCATTATATTGCAGCTGCTATTTTATAAATGTGTACTGAGAGTGCCACTCATTCTACTGTTAGTTTGTTTATTCATTGATTGCAGTACTGGAGACTGGACCCAGCATCGTTTCACTATACCCTTTTTATTTTTCATTTTAGACAGTCTTGTTAAGCTATTAAATTGCCTAGGCTGGACTTGAACTTACAGTCCTTCTGCCTTGCCCTCCTAGAGTGCCAGGATTACAGGTGTGCACTGCCACACCCAGCCGGGTATCCTCATGACAGTCATGTGCCACCAACTCTCTGAAAAACAATACATGCGCACAAACACAAATTTGTTATAAAATGTACTTATATGAAGGATGGACAACACAACTCGCAAAATTTAATGCATTGCATTTGAATAAATCTCACACTAACCATTTTTGTAAAGTCCATATGGCCACCTGAGTCTTACAAAATGCCTGTATTTGTGTCACTTAATACATATCCCTAGCCAGTTTGTGATAGTAATGAGTGTAGTTCCAGCATGAATGTTGGTCAATTCCCTGAAAGAAATGTGAAATAACAAAGATATGAGTCAGAACACTAGTGGTTCATCAGTGATCCTCGTGGCTTTCCTGAATCAGATGGGAGTTTTGAACACTGGGCAGTATTTCTTCCACTGCTGATTCTTATTCACAAAGTAAGGACCACAGTCACATCACACAAAAAAAGCTTGGTTGGCGTCAT
>PVIC010050984.1:0-12622 GCA_004025085.1 Thryonomys swinderianus
AGTGTACAGTGTACAGATAAGTGTACACAGTGTACACAAAAGTGTTCACAATGTACAGTGTACAGAAAAGTGTACAGAAAAGTGTACAGTGTACAGAAAAGTGTACACAGTGTACAGTGTACAGAAAAGTGTACATGTACTAGACCAAAATCACCAAGTGGGTGGGTTCAAAAATAGGCCCCACCAATGAGGAATCAAGCCCTAGAGGGTCTTTCTTGTCAGGAGACTCCTCTAGGTGGTTCAAGGTCCTGGCCCATTATCTGGGGATTTTTTTTTTTTTAAACAGCATCTGGCTTTGTAGTTCAAGCTGGCCCTGAGCTCACTACGTAGCCCAGGCAAACCTCGAACTCAGCAGTCTTCCTGTCTCTGTCTCCTGAGTGCTGGGATTACAGGCATGAGCCACCACGCCCGGCACTGTGGTATGTGGTATTGATGGCTGGTGGGCGAGAGTCATCACACCCAGCACTGTATGTGGGTACCGGGATCGAACTCAGGACCTTGCGCTGAGGCAGGTGCTGGAACCACTGAGCTAAATCTCTGGCTCTATCTGGGGATTTTGTAATGACTGCATTCCAAGGAGGGGCTGAATCCAGACCTTGACCTTCCATCCTAGCTGGAGAATGAAGCCTGTAATGTAATTTCTCATTGATGGTGTTGACCTTCAGAAGGATCCTCTTTCTTTGCAGGTCTTTCAAGGGCTGGCCCTATCTATCTGCTTACATGTATCTTGCTGGCTTTTCTACCTATAATAATTTCACCAAGAAACTCTGGAGTTTGTGGTCCTTGTGCTAAGAATCCTGCCTTAGGAGAACTTTCTTTCAAGGAATCTCTTAGCCCCTGCTGTGACCACCCTTTCAGACTGACTCAGCAGTGCCCAGACACATCCAGTTCTGGCTGAGCCCACACAGTGCTTGTGGTCACCCCAAGCCCAGGCTCCCAAGACAGGCATGTTATTTTCAGGTCCCATATTCCAAATGCATTGCACACAGATATTTCAGTGAAAGGGCTGATTTTCTGCCCAAAGCTGCTCCTTTTAAGATGTTCTGCTTGAAAGAGCAGAGAGGTGAGGCTACTTTCCAAACCCCGAAGCCCAGGACTGCATCAGCTAGGTTTGGAGAGTCTCAAACTCAGTGTCTCTGGGATGATATGTCTCAGTGACTTAATCTAACCTGAAAAAAAAATCACACATACAATTAAATTTTTTTGCTTCTATCTTTCTGCCATTCTTTTTACCTAGTACCATGCAGGGCTTTACGTTTGGTAGTCAATTGCCTTACCACTGAGCTACATCCCCAGCCTGAAAGTTTGTTCTGCTGCATTTCCATACCAGGCTGAGAAGTGACAGCGATGTAGCTCAGCAGCACCATGCCTGCCTGGCAAGTGCAAGATCCTGAGTTCAATCCCTGGTACCACAGAAAACAAAAAACAAAACAAAACAAGACAAAGCAGACTGAAGCCCATATTCTGATGTTTCTTTGTCAAATGGAGCTGGCACACCAGGCCTTGCACACACAAAATGAATGCTATATAATCTTCTATGTACCCAGCACCCACTGTGTTCTTGCCATGTAAATTTTTCTAATGTTCTCTACTCTGAGTATTGACTTTTGACTCCTAGATATTGGAATACTGTGTGGACTTGTTCCTTGGGGCTGCTTTAACAAATTAATGTAAACTTGGTGCTTAAAAGAACAAAAATTTATTCTCCCACAGTTTTGGAGACCACAGCTTGAAACTAACACGTCCACAGGGCTGTGTTTCCTCTTCAGACTCTTGGCCTGCTCCAACTTCTGCTGGTTGTGGGTGCTCCTTGACTAGGGTACCTCCCTCCCATCTCCACCTCCATTCTGATTTCACTTTCTTCTCTTTCACCCTGTGTCTTTTCTACATTTATCCCTTTTAAGGATGCTTGTCATTGGACTTGGGGTCTACCTTGCTAATCCAGGATGATTTCATATAAAGGAACTTAACTTCCTTACATTTTGCAAGGGCCATTTTCCAAGTCAGGCTATACTCATAGGTTTCAGGCATAGGGTGTGGAAAATCTTTTAGAAGTAGCCTCCATTCGACCCACTGCAATGTCACTCACTTAACCCCCAGCATTGAGCAATTCCTGCTTCATAGTCAGAATTCATTCACTTGTTTGTTTGTTTCTGATGGTTTGGATTTAACTTGGACTCACTCCATTCCCAGGTCTGAATAAGGGATGGTTTATGTTTAGAATAAACTCGATGTCTTTGGCAATCCTTGAGTATAAAAACAGCTGACAGACTCATCAGAGTAAATAGTTTCTTATTTCCCCTAGGGATTTCTGTTAGAGTATTTTATGTCATTGTTTCAACTTGCCACAGTTTAATAATGTAGAAATTACATAGGCTTAGCAGATTTGTTTGAAAAATCTTTTTCTCCCTGAGAATGGGGTTTTCTCAGACTTATTTACAAAATAACTTTTCATGCATGTATTTCACTATACAGTGGTGCCTCAGTTTATGAGTGCTTTTGTTTGCAAACAGCTTGGTTTGCAAACAAGAATTTGGCAAAATTTTATTTTTGTTTGCAAACTCTGAATTGAGTAACAAGCATGACCAAGGCAATCTTTCCCATACAAACACAAACATGACAAACTTTTCCAAAATCAAATTAATAAATTAAATTCATGAGCTAAGGTATCACTGTAGTTATGAGGACTTAAAGATACACATTTATTAGGAGTACAACTACCTGGCTATGCATATGGCCTTATTTCTGTTGTGTGGGTCTTTTTGATACTTAAAATTGTGACTTCCATGCGTACATTTAGAAAAGTCAGGTACAAAAAGGTCACATCCTTGGTTTTTCTTTAAAATACAGCTGGGTATGATGCTCCTACTAGAGAATAAATTAATGCAATCAGGTTTTGTCTTATTCTGGAATATAAATTTTTAGCTTTTGTACTAAAATGTACTATGAAGCATTTCCAACCTCACAATCTGGAACAGTTTTATTTGACAGGGTTAAAAGTGGCAATGAGAATAAGTCTGACTTTGCCAGCAGGAACTTTTAAAAAAAGCCTCTCCCTGTGTAGGTAACTCATATGTTATGTACCTTGCAATTCATGCAGCTGGTCATATTTTATTTATGAAATGTCTGGAATCTAGAATCTAAAAATGAGGAAGGTTCAAATTCTTTGTTTCTTATTCATAGTGAAAATTGGTTCAAGTTGCTCAATTTTTTGTTATTTTCAGGCCACATTCTTTTAAATATAAAGTTTCTGAGAACAAAACTTTATTAATAATTATACTATCGATTTTCCAATGAACAAGTAACAGAAGAATCAGAAAAAAGCCAGAGAAAAAGCGAATTCCCTGTCTGCAATGTTCAAAGCATACTGCATACATTAGGAAATGGCAGAAACAAATCCAGCCAATCAAAACACACAGCCCTGCACAGCCAAGTTTAAATGGGAGTGTGCATTTCGAGTCTTGAAGTTTAAGATCCATTAACATCAGACCTTTTGACTTCACATAGTAATAAAATCCAGCAACAGCACAACATCAATCAACTAAATCAGACTTCAGAAAAGAAAGAGCCTGTACTTCTTCCCAAGGGAACCAGAGTCTGTCCAAGTTGAAAGGATGGTTAGAAGTGTCTCCTCCTGGTCGATTTCTCTGTTCTGTAAGGGCTTTGCAATTCTCTTTCTTTCCTAGATGTATGTTAGTTTGTATACAGACAGGCCAGTTCATCTGCAACAAACCTAGGTGACTGGTCTATCAGAAGAATTAAGAAGTCTCATGGTTTCAGAGTACTTTGTATTTCATTTTTAGACTCATTGGCAGCACTGTTTTTATTTAACTTCTTGAATTCAGTCATTTGAAACTTAAAAGTAGCCTTGGATAAAAATTAGCTTTATCAGTTTGTGTCAGTGTGTGTTTTAACCCTCCATTAATTTTTTTCACTATTTACAGATAGATATGGTACTACTTTTTCATTAAAAGACTGGATTTTCCTACCTACTTTGTGAGAGAGCTCACTGGATTATTTTGTAACAAATAGTCCAAACCAAATAGGACAAAAAAAACCTGACTCTAAATTCCAAAACCAATGAGGTTACAGCTATGTGTTAGTACAGAAATCAGAGACTTCACCTTTGTAACTCTGAGCTGACCATTGTCATGTAGGCTTTTTAAAATGTCAGTTTAGAGTTCCTTCACTAGGCCTAAAGTGTTTGGTGATAGTCTTCAATTTACAGACTACAATGTGGCCATATAATTTCTTCTTGGCTTTTTGAATTTGCCAGATAGAAGGTGGGCATATAACTTCTTGGCTCTTTCTTTGCAAGATACAAGGTGGCTATATAATTTATTGTCAGTGCAAGGACCTCTTGAAAGAAGACAAGGTAGCTAGAAAACAAGTGTAAAAAACACTTTCTGGCAGTAGGTTCACAATAAGACATTTACATATATGGAACTCTCCTGCCTCCAGAGCAGGCTCAATATGTGTAGTAAATGCTAGAAACTTTCACCTGTTAATAGTTGTGATAATTAATCTTGATTGCCAACTTAATTGGCCTGAGAGGTTCTTAGGAGATTTGTAAAGCATACTTTGGTGTGTGTGTCTGGGAAGGTAATGGGGGTGTGACCTTGGGGAACTATATCTGCTTCCCAGCCTCTTTCTCTCTGGCTTTTCCCTGCTTTCTGACTCTCAGATACCATCACTTGAGCAGCTTTCTTGCATCAGGCCCCTCTGCCATCCATGACTCTTCTGCCCTGGAGCCAGCCAATCTTGGATTGAGTCCTCTGAAATAAAGCCAAACAAATCTCTCCTGTAAGTTGTGGGCATCAGGTACTTAGTTCCAGCAACTAGAAACTGACCAGTACAATAGTTCTGATAAATCCAGGCTTTTTTTCTTCTCCCTAGAATCACCTTTCACCCTTTTTAAGTCTGTCTGATCTCAGTAATTCATTGTTTCTGGACCTGAGGGTGCCTTTCTACTTTGAAGTCCTTTTTCTGCTTAGCGCCTTCACTTTCCCATCTCATTCATGGAAGTCCCAGTGATTCTCTGGGACCTAATTCATCAGTACTTTTCTTGATGAATTAGGTCTAAGCTCCAACGTGGCTGCATTTGGATCCTTGTTAAGGCTGTCGCATATTTCTATTTTGTTACATGTTTACAAGTAATCTCATGTTCAGTGCTTTACTGAGAGGGGAAACCAAACACAAAGCTGGTACTCACTGAATGCGCATCACTCATTTAAGCTTCTTTTTGTGTGTCTTGATAACTCTGGTGGTTTGGTGTATTTCATTTTTCCAAACTGTGATCAGAAACAAGCATATGAACAGATCAAAAGCCTTGCTCTATCTAGAACATACAAGGAACAGCTCACACTATTGCTGCCCTGGAATGGCAGCATTTTCCATTTGAGAGCCATGCAAGCTCCCTCACCCTTGCACCTGTAAAATGAGGATAATAGTACCTACTACCTAGAGTTGTTATAAGAAGGCCAGCCCTTGTAGAACAGAGCCTGACTACATTACATATTCAGCATCTTAGCTATTTTTATTGTTCAGTCTGCATTTTCCTATTTCTTGAGGCTTAATTTGCATTTTTGAGTTGCACTATAACCAGGAAAAAGCCAAAAACACATGTAATATCCATCTCTATGCAGTACACCAAGGGATGCACACCAGAGAGCAGTAGCCTTCATGACCCAGTTAGCACATGATGGAACAGAATAAAAAGTCCTTTTGAACATGAATAGCTGGCCAGACCATTCCAATCCTTGCATCCTCAGGTCTGAGAGTTGAAGTGCTAGATCTATATACATCTGTGTTCATACCTGTAGAATAGGGATGATAATCATGAGATGAAATGAGATAATCTGTGCAAACCATTAAGCATACACTATACTTGCTATGTACTTGCAGTTGTCCACAGTGTCTATCCTGGAACATGAATTAACTGTAGAGAAATGTGTATTACATGTTCTGGAGCAAAGGTCCACATAGCCAGATCTACTAGGTGATGTTCAAGTACAAGGCCCTGTCTTTGGATTAGAAATGCAGTTGAGGAGATATCTCCTCTTCTCTGGGGACATCCAGTCCAGGGAAAGCCAGCATCAGCAACTGGGAGAGCAATCAATACTGATGTAAGACTGAACATTAGTAACAAAAGTGGTGGGAAATTGAGGTCATTAGCAGGCAACTTGAAAAAAGCCAGGAAGCTATATTAATCACAAGGATAAGATGTGAGTTCCTTGAGACTGTGCTGAAAGAAAGAGGGCTGAAGGACTCACAGTTCTCTTAGAGCAGTACTCAGAGCCAGTGGGTTTTTATTGTGGCTGCACTGCTAAGGATGACTCAGCAGATTGAAGCTTCCTAAAGAATGAAAGTTAACGTGGTTGAGCTACAGAAAGAAGTTTGCTCAGTTCAAGATGTGTCTGTACCTAATTCCTACATCTAAACAGTCTCTAAATCTCCAAGGAAGGGAGGTCTACACACTTTCTGGCATTATCTACTAGTAATACGCAATGTTTTTCTGCCTATCCTTATTACTGGCTATTCTTTGTTCAGCTGTACTCCTGACACTATAGTGTGGATACTCTTATTCTCCTACAGCAAGCACGTCACAGAAAGTCCAAATGGCAGAGTTGCCCTCAGTTTATTTTCACTTACAGCTTAACCTTTTAAGTTTATTCCCACTTGAAGTCTGGATATTAAAGTAAAAAGAATGCTTTGTGACCTTTAAGTAGGGTTCCAGCTGTTTTTCCACCCTTTCCCTTGTGGTTTAGTGAGCCACACAGCCAGTGCTGCAATGGCCTTGTTTCTGGGATTCTAACTTCCTTCCCAGCAGAGAATGACTAATGCCAAGGGTCACGTACTGTACCAAGAGTTAGAGAACAGAGCAAATGCTTGCTGGAGAAATGCTTTTATTCACTTGTATTCATCCTTAGAACCAAAGTTAAGTACAGACTTTTTTAAAGTTCCAAGTATGAAATTTTAAAATATTTTTTAAAGTAATACTTTTTAAAAGTTCCTTAGGATGTAAAGAGAAGTATTTCAGAAATCAGCACAATTATGGTTTCTATTATACCTGAGCAGAAGCCAGTGAGTACTGGGGAGGAACGATGCTCTAAGGAGGTATGAGTGAGTGTACTGGTGACGAACTTATCATCAACAGAAGCTGTCCACCAGCACCATTTTTTTTTCTCTAGAAAAGATTTCAATGGAAGCCTAGCAAGTGGTCAGGGGAGGTAAGGAGAAGCAGTAAGAGAACCTTCGCTAACATCACTCAAATCTTCCAAAGCCAAGTTTTACTCTCTGCTGCCACCTCACCCAGAAGCCTGAATGGCAGCTCAGGTTCTGATGTTGTCACTACTGCTAGAACGATGATGGTTTGGAGGAGCTGGATTCCCCAGCCAGGAACTAAAGAACTCAACTCTTCTGCAATCATTTGTACTGGAGTTATCACAGATTTTACCCCTTCAGCCTGCCCAAAACATTCTGTCACTGCCAAGCCAATTGCTTCTCATTTCCTCTCCCAAAGGAAGAAGGCTTCACATTTGGTCAAACTGGAATTGCACGATTAAAAATGGAAGAAGTGGAATATGGGGAGAAGCAGGAAAGCTGAGTGCTCAGTAAGTTTAGGGTATAGTTGTGTCATGAGAAATTTTGGGGTAGGCAGGAAATATATAGAGAAGATAGGTAGGAGAAGATGCTCTCCTAAAGTGTGCTATGGATTAGATATATGGGTCCCTTCTGGTTTTTAGGAAAATTAATCAATGATGGACTGCATTTTTCTGGTTGTTCATGAGGGCCCAAGGTATGTCAACCTCACATATTCAGGGGACTATGGGCTCTCTCATCTCCACAGGGAGAAAGATTTTTACCTGCCCAGAAGTCAAACTGTAAGGCTGATGTGGACACTGGTGGTTTGAGTAAATCCAACAAGCAGAGGTGAAAAGTGGAGGTGGAGGGGGTGACATTGGTTTACATTCAAGCTGTGCTTGCTATTGGCTTTATATATCTTCTAGAGTCTTGGCTGTGTGGCTGCCTGGCAGTAGGTTGGATAACTTCATTTTATTATATCTTTGCAGTTGCCCCCACTGTTGGCAACTGGAAATGGGAAGGAACAGTCCAGAGGCAACTAAAGTTTAATGTCCTTTTTTATGAGCAACTTTTGTTGCTAGCACATTGATTTATGACTGAACAATTTCTACATGTAGAGATTCAAAATATCCCTGTCTGTCTCCTAGTTAATTTGGGGGTGAGGAATGGATGGTTTCCATAGACTGTTTAGAAAATGGCTGCTAGAAATCAGAGTTAAGAAGTTAATGGTTTTATTTCTTTCTCTTTCTCCTCACAGATGAGTCTGAAAGTCTTGCTTGGAGCCATATGGCATAGATATGCCAGAAGGAAATCATATACCGCTCTGTTTCTACTCAACTGCTTTTCATTGTGTAAGTGGACCCTTTGAAGTAGCCTTTTCCTTACTTCAGACTCTGACATGAATAATTGTTTAATTGCCTTTCAGTCTATATAAGATAAGAAGCCATGTCTCAAAATTGCGTGATTTTCTTAACTAAACAATAGCCAAACCACCCACAGCAATTTTTGAGGAAAAGAATTCCACACATATGTTAAGCATTTTATTCTCTCCCCCAAGTAATTGCTTTGTATTATTTTGTTAAATTGGATAATGTATATGAAAGGACTGTGTAAATTGTATGACATAACAAAAAAAGTAAGATTTTTATAACATTATGGATTTGGTTTTCCATAGAGGAAATTGAGTTTTGGTGAGAAGAAGTGATAGCTCCAAGTCACAGCAAAGTGGGTCCTGACTTGTGTTTTCTAACTCTGGATGTGTATTTTGCTCTGCAGCAGGTGCCTTCCCCAACAAGGTGTTAAAATTACAACAAACTGAATTTTGCAGCTCTTAATGACTTTATTTGTAATTCTAGAATTGTGCAACAAACTAGATCAAATGGTTCTGATCAGTCACTGCATAAGCAGGTTGTATTTTTAGCCAGAGAAAGTGGAGGAAACACAGAAATGAAAGTGAGGCAGACATGGTACCACTGGTTATAACTCCTGACTTATTTGAACATGGGTTGAATGTTTGGCTGCTTGTGATTGGCTAGAACTGCTACTTGTTAAAAGAGTAGTTTCCATTCTATTTATATCACACAATAAATTACACTTCAGTAAGTAAGGAGAAACATTTAAGCCAAACTTGCCAGTATGTACTTTGGCAACTAAAACCTAAAAGCCAAACAAATTCTCCAGAGGTATTGCCAAGAAAGGTCAAGGACCACCCGGGGAAAGAGACCCTAAAGCCAGGGTCTTGGGTAAGTTTCCTGATACAAGTTTCTTTTCACCAACCCTGTTATCTCCCCTCAAAGTCTTCAGGCAGTGATTTATCTTTTTATTTTGTTCAGCTGCTTCCAATCAGACTTCTACACATTACTTTCTGTCAGACTGGAGCAGAGGAGTCATATTTAGACAAACACATACATATTATTTATATATTTTTTTCTGGTTCCTACCACATGAAATATTGTTTTTCATCCTTTAAATTTCAGTCTATGAATTTTTGAAAAATTAAACATTTCTTGAATGCAGCATTTTGTGGGAACTTGCTTCTTGTTACATTCTGACAGTCTGTTTCTTTTGAATGGTTAATTGAGACCATTTATGTTGATAGTTACAACTGGTATGTATTGAATAATCCTTGTCATGTTTCCCTGTTGTTGGCTCCTTTTTAATCCCCCCCTCTGTTTAATTACTTATCTTGATTTGTAGATTCATTCTGTTGGTGTTCATGGAATTGTAGTCCTTGTTATCTCTTTCTAGAATATCCTTCAGAACATTTTGAAGTTCTAGTTTGGTGGTCATGACTTTCTTTGGGTGTTCTTTACCATGGAAGTATATTATTTATGAATCACTTTTGAAAGATAGTTTTGCATGGTACATCATCTAGTCTGGAAGTTGTTTCTTTTAGAAATACTTGAAATACTCCAGTTCTTCTTGACTTGAAGATTTTTATTCAGAAGTCTTCTGTGATTGATAGGTTTTCCTTTATAGTTGATTTGTTTCTTTTCTCTAATAGCTTTTAATATTCTTTTCTTGTGTTGAGTTGCTGGAATCTTGACTAGTGTATGCCACGGTATAGATTTTTAAAAATCACATACCTTATTTTCTGTATGTCAAATTCTTTTTCCTTGCTTGGAAAGTTTCCTGCCTTTATTTATGTGAACAGGATTTTTATGTTGTTGCACTATCTCCTGCTTTTTCATCAACTCTGATAAATCTTGCTGTACTTTGTATCATCTAATTGCTGTTGGGTTAATTTTTCATGATCGCTTGTATTTTAAAGAAATCCTGCTTTTCATTATCACTAACTGCCATATTGTCCTCTATATCTGATATTCTGTCATCACATTAGTCATTCAGCTGCATACTTACTTTCTCTGGAATTTTTAATTTCCCAAATATCTGTTTGTATCTGTTTTATGAATTTTATTTCTTTCCTGCATTAGACATTCATAGTTTTCATCATTTTCCTAAACTGTTCTATTTTTTAATCATTTTCTGCTCTAGAGTTGCTGATCATTTCTTTCATTATGGTCACCAACTCTGTAGTTATCTGATAAATTATTTCTCATTTGATCTTTTTTTTTTTAGAACCTAATTAGTCTGCTTTGTTACTTCCATTGTTACTATTTTAGAGAGTCCAAGAAGGTGGGTTTTGAATTATCCCACTTTGGTGCTCCCTGGACTTGCCTTAGGTGAGCTGGAAGTCTGGGGTTGAATCTTGTTTCAGTATCTTCTAATTTTCTACTTTTTAAAAATTTGAATTCCTGGGCTGATGCTTCTAAATTGTTTACGGCAAGATAACCTTATTACTAGTATTGAGAAGCCTTTAGAAATGATTCCTCAGAGATGTCTTCCAGGTGTACCTGACTTTTGGATTTTGAGTCTGTTTTAAGATCCTACTTCTTCAATTAATTGAGAATGAGAACTTGCTGCCTCTTTGGCCTAGCCTCTGGTTCTTTGGCATTGGCCAAACTGGCATTGTTTATGACCCACACAGTTCAAGTTAGAATTCTTTTCCTCCTGACCCTGATATTGAAAACTAATATTCTGCAGTTGCTCTGAATCCCTAGGTCAGTTAGGCCCTCTGCAAGAAAACAACCAGACAGTTACCTCTCCTGGAGACATCTAAACTTGAGTAACTCAGCAGACACTGCAGTCTGCTTTATCCATTGCTTTGTTCCACTGATGTGTTTCACCGTGGAGGCCTTTGGGGTTGCTAGTAGTGAGCGTTTATCTACAGGTTTAAACCACCCCACCCATGCTGTGAACCACCATGGCTCAGGGAGCAAGTACTACTTGCCACCTCTTTCTTCTGCATTGAATTCTCTCTCTTTACTCTTCCCATAGGCTTCAATTCATACTTCAGATCTTTACTAGATCCCAGGGAATCCACTTCTATCCTGTTTCTCTTCCTCATGTTGCTATATTCCAGTATCAGGACACCAAATCTCAGAGAGGCCATTTCTCTGATGTTCACTGCTCTGCCATCTTCATGGAAGTCTGGTTTACGTTTTCTAAAATGTTATATAAATGTAAGCAAACACTGTAGTTTTCTTGTCTGACATTTCACTCAGCAAAATGAAGCTGAGAACCACTCATTTTCTCAAATTGTGTCAGTAGTTATTTCCTTTGTAGTACTAACTAATGTTTGACTGTATGAATATACACAAGAAGAAAGGTAGTATGAGTGACTCACTTATAGGAGGTACCTAGAGCCATCAACTTCATAGAGACAGAAAGTGAAGTGGTAGTTATCATGAGCTGAGTGAAAAGAGGGTGTAGAAAGTGTTTGGTAAGTACAGTGTCAGATTGGAAAGACAAAAATATTCTAGGGATGTATGGTAATAAAGGTTGCCAACACCATCTAATGCCAACAAATCTAATGCCCATGAATAGTATACTAAAAAATGGTTCTTATGATAAATTTTGTGATAATATATTTGTACTACAATTTAAATAGTTTTTAAAAAGAATTCCTACAGATATGGAGTCTGGAGCAGAGATAGAGGCCCTAAAAGTCCTCTCTAGGGAGAATACCCTCTGTGTATTGCTGCATAAAAACTGACCCAATTGTCCCATGAAACAGAAGCACACTCTTCTCACTTTTGCAGTGTCAGAGGATCCTTTCAGAACCCCTTCCAAGTATATACTCAGTCTGGAAAGCATGAAGGAGAATATGTCTGGCTCTTTCTTCTCATCATCAGTTGGGTCACCTCTTAGGATCTACTGCAATAGTACAGAGGACAGGGTATGCCTATCAGACACTGTGAGAATACTCTCATACATCATGCGCTTTATCCCTCCAGAGAGCAATTAAAGACACACTGTGTAACAAGGATTTGGGTACTGCTATGGTTTAGATAAGTCTCCCTCAAAGTTCAGTGTGTTAAAAGCTTTGTCTGCAGTGTAGTGCTATTGAGAAGGAGTAGAACTTTTAGAAAATGAGATTCTTAGATTACTGGGTGCATGCCCTTGAAAGGAATTTTGTAAGTCAAGCCTGTTCCTTTTGCTCTTTTGTTTCTTGGCAATCAAATGGTGTTATGGTTTA
>PVIC010050985.1:0-12518 GCA_004025085.1 Thryonomys swinderianus
AATTTTTACCCCTTACTCCCCTAATATCTCTTAGATAACAAAAAACTGACATAAGAATTAAGGTGGACTGGTGTACTCAGGATATTCAGCAATCTAACTACAACATGCGACAGAACCAAATTTGCCCTGACAAGATCAGCTACAAGAATGAGATGTCATAAGCTAAAGTAAAAAGGAGGCACACTATTTTTCAACATACGCCGTCTTTCTGAAAACCTTGACTCAGTACTGGGTTAATTTTCACGGTTATCTCCATAGTAAAGCTGAATCCTATTTAACAGACCAGGGAAGACAAGGCTGTGGTCTGGGATAACCTGCATGGAGAATGAAGAGTTCCCTAATTCCTGCTGTTCCTGTGCACCCCTCGGGTACCTTTCCAAGGGTACTACAACTTGTACTCACACATTCCAGCAGTTTATCTCTAAATCGACAATTTCTCTGTAGGCTGCTTTATCTTAGTGACTAAAACTTACAGAAATGTAGGTGGGTGGTTAGAAGACATTACAAACTGATATTCTGGCTTCATGTCACAAAGACAGATCAAAACAGAAGTGCAGAAACAAAATCCAGCCTGCAGATGCAACTCTACAAATCCATGTTAGGTAAAGAACAAGGTGAAATGAGAAAACCAGAGCATAAATAAGACCTAGGGCATCCACACAACCTAACAGAGTATCGTTCAACCCATCCAAGAGAAGGGTAGTATGTTTTTCACTTTGAAATTTCGGGTGGATATTTGAATTAGTCATTCCTCTAAGACTACTTACAACATTGCACATGTTATGAGCTGATGAATATTGGGTGGAGAAAAAAATACTCTAGTATAAATCCCAATAGATACCTGGAGGTGGACAGCCTGCTTTACTATTTGATAAAATTTCATAAAGATGCCTCAATAAAATAATACATTTGCTTTATTTCTCAGAATATCTAAACAAAATTAAGCCCCAACCCTTTGGTATACATACGCATAGCCTCCTACGCGAACACTTAAAATACTAGTAGTGTCTAATAAATATGTACATACAAGATGAAATTCATAAGCTTGCATAATTTGCTATCCACGTGTGTTCTATTTTTATATACTGATTTAGTGAGCTGGTTACACATGTTTCACTGTGAGGAGACAGAAATCCTCTTCCCTGACCACTAAAGTGTCGAGGAGCAGTACAAACAGAAGCTATAGGATTTTAAAGGGCACAGAAGAGGGGAGTAGTTTTACTAAGAGGCTGCTTACACATTTCTAATACTGCCTGGGTCCTGGTGGAAACAAACAAACAAAAATGTATCCTCCAGATAATTACAGGTTTGGCTTCAATTTATCCCCAAGTTCTCCGAGGAGAGATCTAATTGGGAAATGTCCGAGGTGAAAGAGAGGCAGTTTGAGAAATTCCTCACCATCAAGCTTTATTGTGTTATTCCAACTAAGCAGAGACGAAAAAGACAAATCTCAGCTCCCTCCTTTCATTTATAATTGAACTGGGTCCAGAAGGATGAAAGTACCATCTGTAAGGCATGCTGCATTAGCAGCCGGGGGAATGAAATATTCAAATTACTGTAGGCTACCCTGCAGAACGGCTGGGCTGTGCACACTGCCTCGGACCAGGGAGGGCAGACAGAGGAAAGAAAGTTTCTGTTTTGTTTTGTTTTGTTTTAATTGTTGTCGCGAGGGCATGCTTCAACTGTACAAAGTGGCATTCCTCAAGAGAGAGCTGATATCACAAACTATGTGAAAGAGAGAAAGAAAAACCCTGTCCGATTTATATACCATCTTCAGAAAGGCAGAATAAGGAAAGAAATAAAGAAGAGAAGAGGAGGAGAGAAATGCTAGCTGAACCCCACCAGGGCGGAGGCCTCCCTTCCCTCTGAGGTGCAGGATGCTGCTGTTCCAGTCTTGTGCCTCATGTCAATGAGGGGTGCTCTTTTGGGGGAGGGTGGAGTCGGAGCTGCTCCTTCTGATCCCGTTAATCAGGGCTGCTGAAATGGGTGACATGGTAAGTGGCTGTAGCCCCTAGCAGCAGTCAAGCTGGAGTGACAGCCTCCATTTAAGATGTCACTGCACATAATAAAGTGTAAAACTATACTTAAAATAAACGAGAGAGAAAAACAATAAACTTGACTCAGTATTTGAACTTTCACAGACGCGCGGAGACTGGAGGAGGAAGCATGTGTGGCTGTGTGATTTGGGACCTCTCCCGGCTCGCTGTTTCTCCAAATGCTTTCCTGCTCGTCTTGTCTGGGAGAAGATCGAGTGTGGGCCGAAAGGGGCTCAGAGCGCTCTAGCCCGAGACCAGGGCACCTGACTCGCTCACGGCCTAAGCCTTCCAAGGAAGCGCATATGCAGCCAGGCCTGCGGGGACAATCGTGCTGAGAGCACCGCACCTCGGACCCCAGGTGCTCCAGGTGGCTCCCCCGCCTCTCCAGGCCCTCCGACTGCCCACCTGCGCACGGCGGCCTGGCCGGGACTTGGCTTTATCGCTTCAGAAGATCTAACACTGTGTTGTCAAGGCTGGTTGGCCCCAAATTGGAATGATACTTTTTTTTTCCTCTCCCAGCCCTGCAATTACTGTTACATGTGGGGGTGGATTCAATGTCAAAGCAAATGTTTTCCTTATGTTTCTTTCTTTACAAAAAAGGGCGAGAAACCCATAAATAGGAGCCAGCAGACAAAGCTTCCGAGCCAGCCACCCAGAACCCTGCATGACTTCACCTGGACCTGGCGTGTTAGACTTGGGTACACACTCTCATGAGGTGATCCACCTCACCCTGGCCCCAAAATGTAAGTGAATGGCACAGATAAAGACGGAGTTTGGACTAGATCATTTCCCCATCCCAGCAATCACAGCACATTACTGGAAAGGACTCAGCCTGCACATACTCTCCACGCTCAAGTTATATTGCGAGGGACTGAAGAACAGATACTATTTTTTTTACTGTGATATAAAACGCATTAAAGAAAAGCACACGGCAACAGATTGATGAACATTCTGAAAGCACATCCATTCTCATATCCAAGACAGGATGCCAGAGCAGAAACACCCAGAAGTCCCAGGCTTTTCAGGGTCTCTAGCTCAACAGGTAACCAAGTTCCTGACTCCTCCTCGGGCCAAGTTTGCTTTGATTATTTTGGAATGTAATTTCCCCTCTTGTTTCCTCCTCACTCCCTTTGGGGCTTGGCCCTTTCACTCACAGAGGAATTTAGCAGCATTCCTGGTGCCTACTCTCTGCTGGGCACCAGGCTAAGTGAGCACAGCAGGTATTTGAGACATGTTGATGAAATCAACCAAGTGCAAAGAGAAAGAAACAGATTTTACTCGCAAGCTTCTTGGCTTGATACTAAAAAGAGTAAGAAAAGAAAGTCCCCAAAGTAGCACACTTTGAGAAGGCTGAACAGAATTTTGTAATGTGATTCGCACTCTGGTCTCACACTTGGTTGCTGGTTGGAAGACGAGGCTCCAGAAGGCACTATGCAGGGACAGAGTAAGACAGCAGTGAAGGCAGGAAGGCTTCCACCCGACCATGGGCCCCACAAGTCACTTTCTCTCCTGCCCTGGCAGGGACTTGCAGCAGGGAGCCCGTATCATTTTCCTGAGGTCTCTCCCTCCGAAGAGCCGGGACCTGTCTCTGGCACCAGCTCGGGGCTCAGACCTGCCTCTTCAGAGTCTGCCTGCAGCTGGTGGTGTCGCTTCCCACCAGGCCGACTGCAGTCACTCAGCGCAGGACTTTTATTAGCCATAAGCCGTGACACCATGCATTGATATATTTAAGCAATAATGAACAAGAAAACAGCGGTTGTCTGAGGCAACCATTAACGTGGTAAAAATAACCAACAGTGTTTTGTGAACACAAGGCACCACTCACAGATCCTCGATTCCGTAAAGGATAAAAACGACACCAATTTGGGAGGAGAAAAGTTGTAGGATTCCAGAAGAAAAAAAACACGAGCTGGCTGAGCACAAGCACACAAAACGGGTAAAGAGGTGGTTCTGACATTTGCTGCAAACTCAAATTCTTACCCCTCACATAGCTCGGTCTGCCCCCTCAAATCTATTCACCCCCAAACCTAGGAAATGCAATTGTAAAACAGAAGTGTTTTAATGAAGAACATGAAACAAATCCAAGGGTTCACACTGACCAGCCCACCAAAGACGCAACTATGACCTCCGGTTGGAGCCTGGAGCTGCCGAGTAGTTGACCAGCCCCAGTAAACCTGAGCTAGTGTGGTCACCTTAAAAGAAACATGCTGGACTACAGAAGGGTAACAGCGTGATATGGAGGTTAAAAAAAAAAAAAAGGTTTAAAAAAACAGGTTTAAATGAGCTTGGAAATGTCTTTTAAAAATCCTTTTTCATTCCTTGTCAATACACAGTTAGCTACAGGTGGATCACTCTGACTTCACTGGCTAAATATGTTAAATGGAGCTTATTTGATTAAAAGGGTGGATGAAAGAACACATTTCAAATTCTTAAACTCCTTTCGGTATTCTGAAAGTTAAAGCAATGTTCTGGCGGCTGCTACTTATCTTCATGTAATCAACTGCTCTCTATACTTTATTTGGCTAAAGTTCAGACAGTAATTGAAAATATAAATCTTTAGTAAAGAAGACTTCAGTATTAGCATCAAATATTATTAACTTTCAATGAGCATTTACTTTAGAACCTTCTCAGTGTTGTGTTAATTTTATACAGAATTACAGTATTTCTTGACTTTTTTTCCTATTGCATGCTTTATATGAACTTTGAAAGTCATTCTCATCCTATCAAAAATGTCACTGTCGGGCCGGAGGGTTAGCTCAGTGGTTCCGGCGCCTGCCTCGCAAGCTCAAGGACCTGAGTTCGATCCCCGGTAACCACATAGAATGCTGGGCGTGGACACTCACGCCCACAAACAATCAATACCACATACCACAGTGCCGGACATGGTGGCTCACGCCTGTAATCCCAGCACTAGGGAGGCAGAGACAGAAGGATTGCTGAGTTCTCGGCGGCTTGCCTGGGCACCATAGTGAGCTCAGGGCCAGCCTGAACTACAAAGCGAGACCCTGTCTCCAAAAACCAAAAAAAAAAAAAGTCACTGTCTCCCATCAGGCTATGTACTTGTGATGTATTTTGTCTCCAGTATACATACTGTCCTCAGTATATTCTGTACATGTCTATGCTATAAAAAAAATCTGGGTTCTAGGGGCACAAGGGATCCACTGTCTTATTCATTATAATATCCTTAATTCTGAATGCAAGAAAGAAGATTTGTAAATAGTTGTGCTTTTCTCTTGATGCAAGAAAGAAAGAAAAGGAAGAGAGAAAGGAGTGAGAAGTAAAAAAAGGAAGGAAGGAAAAAAGGGAGGAAGGCAGAAAAGGCGAAAAGAAGATACTTCCAGAAATACGGCTAGAAGCCACTTCTACTCCTCAAAGCTCCAAACCGCCTCACAACTCCACTGCATCACAGAGCTAAGACTGTCGGGTCCCTCAGTGAACTGCTACATAAACATCAAATTTTAATTCTCATTTAAATTTTATCTTTGACAACTTTTAGCAATATAGTGTGTATTTGAACTATGTACTTTGCCTGTATTATCATACTAGGAATTCTCTGGGTCCTAAGCTCAACTTTGTTCTATGACACATTTTCCATATGTTTTGAGAAGTCTGAAAAGCACGATATATAATATTATATATTATGTAGTATTATATATCCATGTTTGTACTAAGTACAATGCCTTCCTCTATTTTTCTATTAACTGTGAGTCTGTCATACTAAGACACACTGGAATTCTCAATCAGTTTTCCCTAGTCATTGTATTTTATGGTTCTAGTATTAACATTATATAGGCTTCTATCCTGAATGACCACATGATACTTTTTCTCCCTATAGCCACATACGCAGTGTTAGGATGCCTTAAGATCTTGTAGCCAAGTGCATTTTAGAAAAATCACATCAAAGAAAAATTATAAATATGATTGTGAGCATATGTGCACAGCATTTCTGCGTAAATTATTTCTGAAAAAAAACTCAATTTTAACATGTTTTGCAATGCTCGAATTAAAATAGGCTTTTGAAAAAAAAACTATAATTTTAACTGAGGCCACTATTTTTCTTTAAAACTATGAAGGGGGAAATAATCAGCAAGTCCTTTTGTGACAAGGACTTGGATAACGTTTGGCACAGGGCAGTGGGAAGGAGGGTGGGGACTGGCCTTTGTGCTTGGTCGTCCCCGTGCGAAGCCATTCATATAACATGACAATGATGGCTTCCATCAAAAGCCACAGTGCAAATAATCCCCTTCTCCATGCCATCCCAAAGCAATAGCTGGGCCCTAAAATAAGGGGCAATGTGCCAGCATAGACGTTCCCTGGATGCCAGCTAGCTCTGTGCAGAAGAAAGTGAGAGAGTTTTTTTTTTTTTTTCCTCCTGAATTGGGTTTTACAATAAATGTTGACTGGCACCAGGAGGCTACCTTGGGCCCCCAGAGCCTTCTTAAAACCCTGGCAGCCTGCCAGGGGAGCTCCAACTTTGCAGCCCAGCAAAAGCCACACTGGCAGCTTGTCAGGAGCTAGGGAGTTACATGGCGCCCTGGGGGTAATAATATTTTCCAGAACGCTCAAGCTAATAGTCCCACGATGGGCGATTCAGAGGACTCTAGGTATGCCGTTCCCTGTCCTCAGCCTTCAAACTCTCATGTGTCTCTGTAAAGTGCTGCATCACACCCTGCTGACTTTCAGGGCACAGTTGGGGCCGCTGTCTTTTGTCTCACTGTGGAAGGTGTTGTATTCCAGCCAAGTCGCCTTATATTTATGATGCTCTGAATTCATAAACAAAGATGCTATGCATGTGCCCACAGACATTGTGAAGCAGAGTTGTGTTGTATCTTCCTAGGAGAATGGAACTACATATATACATATGTGTGTATACACATATATATATAGACATATATATACATCTCTCCCTCTCTATACACACACACACACACACACACACACACACTTTCTTTGAATATACGTTTGCTGGCATGTCCAGTTCACACAGGGAGTATCCCCACATCCGTGGGCTGAACTCTTCCACTGGTTTTCCCACAGTAGCTGCAGAAACTGACTAGTTTTTGTTTTTCCACCAAAGGTCCAAGGAGAGAGAAGTTGAGTTTAGATCCTTGAAATTTAGCCTCAACTTCTTAAGTTCTAATTGTTAAGTTAATAAACTCATCAAGATGTGTTTCAAGACTGGGTGTTATATTCCTTGTCACATGGAAATGTGTGTGGCTTTCTACATTTTATCAAAGAAAAACATAAGGGTGGACTAATAGGCTCTGCTCTTTTAAGCTTTTAGATTAGCAATGAAATCTGCCATGCCACTGGTCCTTCTAGGTGAGTGGAACTACTTCAGGAGAGTGAGGTATGACACACAGCAGACTGGTCACAAAAATAATGAAGTGTCTACACACTGATTTGGATCACCCTAATACCCCTACACCCTCCAGTCACACATATACTCACCCTGTTTGTTTGGAACAATGATCGGAATTCATTTACCCCATTGAAAGGTAGGGTGGCCATTTTTCTTCAGGCAGTGACTTTTTCCAGGCCCCGTATAACAACTGCTTTGAAACCCACACCCAGGTTGATGCCAGTTTTACGTGTTGAAACAAACCAGTCACTCTTTCTCCCGCTAAGCAGTTAAATTAGAGAGTATTCAATTAATAACAGCTGAATATTCTGTCACATTTAGGAAGATGTATGGTAAGACAAGCGAGTTGTGATGTATCTGACAGAAATGATAAAGGTTCTCCCGACACAGTCTGGCAGATACTTGGCTCCTACTGCGGCTCTTTCTCCTGTTCTAAAACGTCAGCAGCACAAACCCAACATCTAGCGCCGGCTTCAAGGAAAGAAACACTCCAAAGTGAGCAGGAATGCGTTTGCCAAGCTCTTGAAGGGTCCCCAGGCTCTGCTTGTTCCTGTGAGCTCAGGGACCCATGTTCCAGCCCGCAGGCCAGCAGGACACATGAGCAGCAGGGCAGCAGGCAGGTGTTTTCATCCAGGGCTCAGGAGAGGCACAAACTATAGATTCCGCCGCACCCCGGCCAGCCTTGCTGAGAGGCGCTTTTCCCCCACGTCAGGGTTCCACTGGCCACGGGGACTTCATGCTACATGGAGGACACAGAGTGGTACCCCCTGTCCCCACTGCTCTCAGCGGGCATCCGTCCTCATGGGGCCTCCCAAGGCTGCTTTGGCCACCTTCAGGGGTAGGTGAGACAATAGCTCCAACTGCACTGTGGCCATTCCCAACTGAGAGCCCTTTATCCACATTCCTTTCGGAAACTGCTGGGGCCCAAATTGAAAGGGAAATAAAAAAGACCACAGTCAAATTGTTAACATACGGGAAGGAGCAGAGCAAGCCATGACACAATTCTATTACACATTTCCCCAAAGTTCAGCCAGCCAGCCAGCCACAGTGACCTGGGAAAGGAGGAGCCAAACTCATTTCCAAGATCTAAAGAGGTCGAGACCGTACAAGGCCGCACCACTGAATGTGTTCTTGCAAAACGTGTTTTTAAAGTCCCAGGAAGTCCTCTGCTAAAAGTGAAACCACATTTGGTGAACTGGAGGCCCACGTACTCCCAGGAGTATAGGCTGGAGAGGTACAGAGAAACTCACACTATAACGAGAGGCAACAGCCACCAAAACAAAACAAATCCTTCCTGCAGAAACAATATTGACTAATAAAAGAATAAGGAGAATCAAGCAGTCCTGCTTCTATAAAGCATCAGACATAAAGTCTTTCAAAGATAAAAACCAAGTGTCACTGGTTTAACTTGAGGTAATTATTTTCAAAATTGAGTTATACAACTCCCAAAACATCTTAGCCCCACGCTTTATGCACTTTTTACAAATTAGGAAGTATTTCAAAGAAATGACATAATAGGAGATAATATTGTGTACTTTTTATTTACTTTTCACTAGGAACTTCAGGGAGGAGAAAATAAGGGATGCAGGTCTCGCTCTTCTCTGAGGATTTCCAGGATCAGGTCATCGTGACCAAACTTTCATCAGATCCATCTCCACACAAATCTCAAAACACAAACTTACTCATGTTTGCCAGTAAGAAATCAAGTTCGTCTTTCAGAACCCTTTCAAGTTGTAGTCTTTTGAAACTTTCGTGCCAAAACACACATACACATTATTATTTTTCATCCTCAAGGATAGTTTATAAAATTGAAATCCACGCCAGGGATTCTACATACATTTCTCTGAAGTGGCAAACTTGAACGTAAACACGGGCTGCTTGGCTAGGAGCTCTCCCTGCTGCCCAAGGACAGAGGTTGGACCTGGAAGACCAGGCGCATGCCCTCGGCTGATGCACCACACCTCTCCCCACCTCTAAATCACCCCTTCAATTTTTCCATGTTCCATGAAATGATTATTATTGCCGACATCCTCATCTAGTTTATTGGGAAATACCTTGGGTTTTAATAAAGCCCTGGTGGTGTTTATGAGCAGAAGATCACTTTATTCCCTAATACACCAAGTGACACCATGGGGCAACAGGCCCTACCACTTAATTAGATTATATAACTGTCAGGAGTTGGTGCGCTTTTGAATTTATATTTCAATTAATATTTAATAGAGCTTAATTAACAATTCCCCCCTCTCCCCCTTGCACACTCTGCATTCTCCCCTACGTCTTATTTTTCACATCTGGCTGTGGAATGGCAATTTGGCTCTCAGGCTTCGGTAGGGCGCTCCTCACATGCTGGAAGTCACTGTGTTTGGAAATGCATGTGCCCTGGACCTCGCAGAAGGTAAGTGTGAGGAGATATGGACCTCTTTCTTACAGTGCAGTCTCTAGGTGAATATCCCAGCACCGAGCATGCGTACGTGCATGTGAACACGCACATACACACAACTCCCACACGCACCCACAAAAACTTGAAGGAGGTTCAACAGACACACAAACTGCCTGAGTCCTTGAACCAACACAGTTTTGTGGAGTCATTTGAAAGCTCCCAGAGTTTGAAAGGAAACTGAATTGAGTGACATAAATCACACAGTATAGTCAGTCAAGGTTTTGGACATTTTGGTTTTGAGACCCAGTGGCACTCCAAAGAGCAGTACCTTACATTGGTTATATGTATTTTTCTATATCAGACATTTGGTACTAAAATTTTTAAATGTATATTACTATTTTTAAAAATAATGAAATTATTGTTAATTAACAAATTATAGTTTTTATGAAAAATATTACTCGACATGAAAAAGTAAAGAGAGAGGATTTGTTTTACATTTTAAAAATATTTTTCACACCTGACTTAATATAATATAGTTGGATTGCCTGTGGCAGTATCATAATCAAGTAACACCTTGGGAAATTCCAAAGAATATAAAAGACTAAAGACTGAGAGTAGAAATGCAAACAACTATATAAGTATTAGTATCAATAGAGTTTGGGTGTTAGGATCCACAGACCACACCGAGAGAATCGTCAAAATGTTTTCAAGACACAGCATGACAAGTCAAAAGTAGATACACTCTTCCTTTGCTGCCCTAGACAGTGCCTCTATCATTTTCAAGTAAATAGAGAATATAGAATCCAGCAGGTCAGTCGTAATGGAGGTGAAACTGAGCATAAGCTTTCTGTTACAGGTCATATGTGTTTGTTCTTATAGAACTTTCTAAGATAAAAGATAAGGAACTGTGTGTGTGTGTGTGTGTGTGTGTGTGTGTGTGGTACCAGGAATTGAACTCAAGCATGGTACTACTTGAACTAAATCCCTAGCGGGAACAATTTTTAAGAAGAAGACATTGAATGGAAGATGAAAAAGGCCAAGAAAAGTCTTGCCTAAACCTCCTGTAGAATAACTTATCTCAGCATCTAAACCGCCTGAGAAAGAGTGCACCACCAAAGACCTGCTCAAGGGCAGCAGGACAAGGAAGAGCACATCACACTGCGTCACAGATTCCAGCCCACTGAACGCCCAGACACCGACTCTGGGTATGCTGTTTCTTCCGTGGGCTTTGTAAAAGAATTTATTTTAATGTTCCTGTTTGCGAATGCATTTTAGTTGCTAAGAAACTAGTTTCTTATTGTAGACTTGGTGAGAATAAAGATAAAGAAACTGTCAAAATAGGATGTTATTTTGACAGTAGCCATATCATGCCATAAATGATACAGTTTATCTGTACATTTGTACCCTCTCTAATAGGGTCTAACTACTATGTTCTCTTATTTTTTATGCATACACAAAGACACACACACATGCATTTTTGTAAGAAAGTCCACCAGATAGGAATGAGCACTCAGGCATGTGTATACACACACACACACACACACACACACACACACACACACACACATACTACCCAGCCCCCAGTTTGAATCTCCTTTGCAAGTCAGCTCTAGAGATGTACAAATACTATACTGGCTATATCGCAAATATTTGCTACTTTTGAGGAATTTTAAAAAAAGAGATGAAATCCATTATGTGTGTGTGTGTGTGTACACATATATATTTTCAGTTTAAGCTGTAGTTTTTATGGAGAATAAAGAAGGCTTGGATATGATTCCATTCATTCAAACCCTCACCCTCACTCCCAACTCCTGACCCATCATACAAAGGTAACAGCAGCGGCCAGAATGGACCTTCTAGACCCTGCCTGCTTGGTCCATGGTTCTAAACATTTGGTCAGTGACAGGTTCATTCTACCCAAAATCTCTGCAAATAAAAATCAAATACTTGAATATGCATTTTATTTTACTTTTGTATTACTGACAAGGAGTATTTAGCAGAATTAGAAGGAACAAAAACCTCAAACTCTACCATTTCCTTTCTGTGTCTGCCCGGGATTCACTGTAATAATAAATGCTATTTATCACTGGTCTCACTTGTTTCTAAGATAATTACATTTACATTCACGAGGATTATTAGGTAACTGTTAAAAATAGTCACTGATAGTAACTTAGGAACTTGCAAAATTCTTATACTATTTTAATGAGTTTATTGTGTAGGCTCCAATTTTTTGTTATTTAACATATCCTATGTATATGTAACTGGTTACAAATTGAGGAGGCTAGTAAAACAGGTATTTTTCCTCTGTGTTTGCCAAATTTTTCCATAACGTTTTAGCACTGTCTTGATGGTTAAGAGAAGTAGAATATCTTGAGTCCAATTCAGCTGGGGTTTTCCTCCTCTGGGTGGGCTGCAGGGTTTTCCCACGGAGTGTGAGACCTGCTGGGCCACTGTAACATGGAGCCTCCTAGCAGGGGGTGAGCTGGTTCTTCCCGTTTCCTGCTCACATTCCTGATTACACACACACACACACACACAAACACACATACTTCTTCCATGGAGAAGGCCTTCCTCTCTGCCTTTTCACTGTCCACCAGGGGCCCAATTCTGTGCCAGTAGGTATGTGAAGAAGACCTTGCCTAGTCAGACACATACTTCTTCCATGGAGAAGGCCTTCCTCTCTGCCTTTTCACTGTCCACCAGGGGCCCAATTCTGTGCCAGTAGGTATGTGAAGAAGAC
>PVIC010050986.1:0-12600 GCA_004025085.1 Thryonomys swinderianus
TTTAAAAATTTGTATGCAGTGATACTTTTGCAAACAAGAGAAATCACATTCTCTTTTATTTTTGTTTTTTGCGATTGGGATTGAACATAGGGTTCATGAATGCTAAGCATATGCTGTACTACTTAGCTGCACTGCCAATGCCATGTGATTTTTGTTGTTATTTTCTGTTTTTGGGACAGTGTCTAGCAGACACTGTCTGAGGCTAACAGCTTTGTATCCTGCCTCAGCCTCCAAGCACTAGGCTTACAGGTGTGTGCCACCATGCCCAGTTCCCTGTGTAATATTTTTAATTTGTGTTTATTTACACTTACCATTATGTAATAAAACATAAAGTGAACTACTCTGAGGACTTATGAGCAATAAAATGAAAATATTTCAAGTTTTATCATGTTTGACTAAAAAAATGGAAGTTTACTATTTCTAACCTGAAAAATATGGGAACTGTTTATTGTATCTATTTTTCTTCTGATTTTTATTGTGGTAAAGAGAAAAAGAAACAAATTTAATCTCAACAGTTTTCAAGTATACATTGCAGTTTGGCATCATCATTTTACAAAAGATCCCTTATTACCTGACTAAAACTAAATCCACTGAACAGTCTGTTTCTTCCCCCTTGTAACCCTCGGCAACACATCATACTGGGGCACAGGTAGAATCTGGTAGTATGTGAATTTTTGTGATTGACCCACTGTACTTGATGTAGTCTTTTCAGGGTTCATCCATCATGTAGCATAAGAGAGGAGTTCCCTCTTTTTTTGCTAAGGGCAGGAGTAGTTCCTTGGTTCTTTTGAGATGTGTAGTCCAGGCTGACTTTGAACTCAGTAGCCCTGGGTGGTCTCAAATCCATAGATTTTTCTCTTTCAGTTACAATTGATCTCAGAAAGCCAGTTAGTAAGTATTAATATGAGCTTAGGGCCGGAGGGTTAGCTCAGTGGTTCCGGCGCCTGCCTCGCAAGCGCAAGGACCTGAGTTCAGTCCCTGGTAACCACATATAATGCTGGGCGTGGAGACAGGCCCACCAACAATCAACACCGCATACCACAATACCGGACATGGTGGCTCACGCCTGTAATCCCAGCACTCGGGAGGCAGAGACAGGAGGATTGCTGAATTCGCGGCGGCTTGCCTGGGCACCATAGTGAGCTCAGGGCCAGCCTGAACTACAATGCGACACCCTGTCTCAAAAAGCAAAAAAAAAAAAATGAGCTTAGCTTTTTCATCCAACCAAATCTTAACTTGTTTCAGGAATTCAAAGATAAACTAGCCTCTCTTTTCTTCCTAACTGATGAGTGTGAGGAATTTCTTCTTCTAAATTTGACAAGATCTCCTAACATTTAAGTTTAAACTACATTTCTTTATATATCTATATAGCTAGATATATACATATACAAATAACATGGTATTTATATATAAATATATGTTATTATATACATAACATATATATGTTTATGTACATTATGTGTTTGTATTGGGAAGGAATGCATTTTTTGGAAGAAAGAAGTTGAGATTTTGGAAATGATCTGTAAATTTTTTTTTTTTTGAGACAGGGTCTCACTTTGTAGTTCAGGCTGACCCTGAGCTCACTATGTAGCTCAGGCAAGCCTCGAACTTAGCAGTCCTCCTGCCTCTGCCCCCGGAGTGCTGGGATTACAGGCGTGAGCCACCACGTCTGGCACTGTGGTATGTGGTATTGATTGCTGGTGGGCGTGAGTCACCATGCTCAGTATTGTATGTGGTTACCGGGGATCAGGGATCGAACTCGGGACCTTGTGCTTGCAGGGCAGACGCTGGATCCACTGAGCTAAATCTCCAGCCCAAATGATGTGTAAATTTAAAACTACATTCTCCCCATCTCTTATCCTCACCTCCAAATGCTTAACTAATATATTGAAATATTGTAATGAAAATTTGAATTTACAACCTGAAGTCATAAAATATTTTCAGAAATAGGAAAGAAGAGAACTTAACTAAAAGTCATAGTTTGTTGGCCCTTTTTTTGTTGTTATTCTGTTTTTTAAAAGATGGGTTCTTGCTGTGTAGTCCAGGCTGGCCTTAAATACACAATATAACCTAGTCTGAATTTGAACTTGAGATACACCTGCCTCAATGTTTTGAGTGCTGGGATTACAGCGTGCTCCACTATACCTGGCACAAAAGTGGAGTTAGGATAATCCTTGACAGCCAATATTTTCTTGGCAAGTATTTTATTCATAAATGGTGGGGACCATATAGTTAGTACCAATTGTTTCTTTCTTATGTCTCTTCTATGTACCTTCTTTTCAGTTTCCTCTGCCTTTTTTTTTTTTTGAGACAGGGTCTTGCTTTGTAGTTCATGCTGGCCCTGAGCTCACTGTGTGTAGCCCAGGCAAGCTCAAGCTCACAGCAATCCTTCTGCCTCTGCCTCCCAAGTGCTGGGATTACAGGCATGAGCCACCATGCTTGGCATTGTGGTGTGTGGTACTGATTGCTGGTGGGCATGAATCACCACACCTGGCATTGTGGTATGTGGTTACTGGGGATCAAACCAGGGATCTTGCGCTTGCAAGGCAGGCACCAGAACCACTGAGCCAAATCCCCAGCCCCTCTGCCTCATTCTTTTAGTCCATGTGCTTTTCTGGTTTAAAAATCATTTTCAGGGCTGGAGGGTTAGCTCAGTGGTTCCGGCGCCTGACTCGCAAGCGCAAGGTCCTGAGTTTGATCCCCGGTAACCACATAGAATGCTGGGCATGGAGAGTGAGCTCAGAGCCAGCCTGAACTACAAAGCGAGACTCTGTCTCAAAAATTAAAAAAAAAATCATTTTCAAATGACCCAGATTATATTTGTGTTATTCCTGTTTGTTTTTACCTTACATATTTTTGATGTTGTTTTTTTGAGATAGGTCTTACTTTATAGTTCAGACTGGCCCTGAGCTTACTATGTAGCCCAGGCAAGCCTCGAACTCAGCAGTCCTCCTGCCTCTGCCTCCTGAGTGCTGGGATAACAGGCGTGAGCCTCCACACCTGGCATTGTGGAATGTGGTAGTGATTGTTAGTGGGCGTGCGTCACCATGCCTGGTATTGTTGTATGTAGTTACTGGGGATTAAACCAGGGATTTTGCACTTGATAGACAGGGGCTGGCACCACTGAGCTAAATCTCCAGCCCCTGTTTAGTTTTCCCTGTTTAGTTTTTTTTTTTTTGAGATAAGATCTTGGTATATTTCCTCAATCTCCTGAGCTGAAGTGATTCTCCTGCCTTAGCCTCCTTCAGTAGCAGGAACTATAGACATGTGCCACCACCCCCATCCCTGTGTGTGCTTTAATGTGTGTGAAGGCTTTTTTAAACAATTCTGTGGATGAGAGGGAAGTGTTATTGTGTAGAACACTGTTAGATAACTGCATGGAAAATTATATAGCCAGTTCTAAATTTACAGGTTTTTTTTGTTTTGTTTTGTTTCGTTTTGTTTTGTTTTCCTCCAAACAGATTTTGCACTGACTGCAAAAATAAAGTACTCCGAGCATACAATATCCTTATTGGTGAACTTGATTGCAACAAAGAAAAGGGCTACTGTGCTGCACTCTATGAAGGCTTGCGGTGCTGTCCACATGAGCGGCACATACATGTTTGCTGTGAAACAGACTTCATTGCACATCTTCTGGGTCGTGCTGAGCCAGAGTTCGCAGGAGGGTATGAGTATGTAGTTTGCTAGAATGGGCTATCTAGCGCTTTGCTTCATTTTATTACTGAAATTTTATTTCCATTCCTTTCTGCCTCAGTACATAAAATACATGTATAGATTAAAGTGTTCCTATATAAACTGTGCTTTCTTAATTGACCAAGTGAAAATATAGAAAATCTGTTCTTTGGTGTTTGGTTTATTCCTCTGTTCCTTTTTGCTCAAAGGGAGGCAGGCATTTTTTGGCTTTCATTATTATAGAATATCATTTTCACTTGAAAATGATTACAGGAAAGTTTTATTTATCCATTCATGCATTTGCATGTTTAGATTTTATTCACAATGATGGTTTTTGCATAACAGTGAGATGTTTGCCGCAGGGGATTAAGACATGCTTTATTTAATGTAATTCATGAACTGTGTATAAGTGTTATTAAATTGTGTAAGAATACCTAAAATGCTTTCTCTGTCTGTGTTTCAAAAATATAAGCAGACCCTGTCTCAAAAAAAAGCAAAAAAAAAATAAAAAAAATTAAAAAAAATAAAAGCAGAAAAGTATTCATAGAATAAGTGAAACTGATCTATCTCCCTTTATTCTGTGTGTCTGGCTCAGTCTTCATAGGAGTGTCCCTTTCAGGCAGGCATTTTACAATTCAGAGGATTTTTTAAAGCATCACTGCAGTAGTGCTGTGAACACTCTACTAAAGACTGGCCTGAAAGGCTTTTGCCAAAGTTTGAATCACTTTGGTATTGTCTTTCTGGATTTTTCCTGAAAACCAAAAAAAGCAGGCATTTTTCTATGACTAGAAGGTAAAGGTACTGTCACATCTACTCTTAGATAGATACATAAGACTTTTCCCTTTTGTTTTTGGTGTGATACTGGGGATTGAATCCAGGCCTTCACACTGAGATCTGTCTTCAGCCCTTGTACTAAGTTGCCTGGCCTGGGTTCAAATTTACATTCCTCCTGCCTCATCCTCCCAGAGTGCTAGCAGGCAAATACCAAATGCCTGGGTGCACATGTGACTTCGCTTTGCCCTAAAAACCCATCTCTGTAAAGCCAGTTCCTGAATTACCTTATTTTTAGCAATATTAGGACTTTCTACTTGCATGTGTATTTTTCACTGGTTCTATACATGTATGCTTGTGTAGTTAAACATACATTGTGGAATTGTGTGAAACTTACCTTGTCATCAGGTAAACAGATTGTGTCCATTAAGGGTACTCAGAGTTAATGTATGCTTTATTTCTCATTCTAGGCGAAGAGAAAGGCATGCTAAGACAATAGATATAGCTCAAGAAGAAGTTTTAACCTGCTTGGGAATTCATCTTTATGAAAGACTGCATCGAATCTGGCAAAAACTACGGGCAGAAGAACAGACATGGCAGATGCTTTTCTATCTTGGAGTTGATGCTTTACGCAAGAGCTTTGAGGTGAGAACAATGAACTGCTTTTGGGTTGCTTAGATAAGTTATTGGACTGAATCTTCATGTAAGCCAGTGGGGCCTTCGAGAGCTGTGATGACCTGGTAGAGTGTTACGGCTTTAGTAGGGAAGGGCCTCTGAGAGTCTGGGCTTTAGAAGTGTATGCTTTTATTTATTTTTGGTAGTGGAGATTGAACTCAGGACTTTGCACTTGCCAGACGGGCACAGTGCCATTGAGCTACATCCCTGCCCTTTTTTAAAAAAATTTTTTCATCTTATTACTTAATCTAGCTTTGGTGGTTGGACTTACTCAGAGTAGAATACTAAAGTTGCTGGTTTAAAATAGCTCCAAGGAAACACAACCATAAAAAGTTCAAAACAGTGGTTGGGTGTGGTAGTGTACTCCTCTAATCTCAGGAATTAGAAGGCTGAGGCAGAACGTTCATGAGTTTGAGATTAGCCTCATTTACGTACATGCCTCAAAAAAAAAAAATTAAAAGCAACCAAAAAGTAAGCAACAAACGAGAAGTCTTTAATGAGTCCCCCTTTGTCCGATAAGGTAGATGTGGCTGGAATTGTAGCTCAGTGGTAGAATGTTTGCTTACCATGTGTTTGGGTTTGATTACAAAAAACCTTTAGAAGCAACCTGAGAATTCTTTGGTTTGGTAACGTGTTTTCAGTTTATATCCCATAAAACATACACATTTGGCTAAGGAGTGTTTGGTATGTACTAGGCATGGTTGTAATCTTTTAGTTGGTCACCAGTCTTGTCACTTCTCACCTTTTAAGAAGTCCCTTTCTCCACATATCTGTCCATGAATTTCAAGTACCCCATTTAGGACAGTCTTTGAGATGATGTATATTAATTTTTGATTTTTAATTTTCTTTGTATGTTTATGCCTTCAGAGATGAGATCATTTAATCAGATTAAATAGTGTTTTTATTGTGTGAGGAAATATTGTGTGAATTTTTTTATTTTTGAAACAGGGTCTCACATAGTTCAGGCTGGCCAGGAACTCACTATATGTAGCCCAGGCAAGCCTTGAACTCAGCAGTCCTCCTGCCTCTGCTTCCTGAATGCTGGGATTACAGGTGTGAACCACCATGCCCGGCTTAAACTTGGGACCTTGTGCTTGCAAGGCAGATGCCAGAACCACTGAGCTAAATCCCTGGCCCAATAAATTAATTTTTATCGTGCTGTGTTAAACTTCTGAAATTTAATTTAGAATATTGGCAGTTTGAAATGAGAATATGTGTACATGAATTTTTCCCATAGAGATTAGTTATAAATTGACTTCCTAAGTAGATTCATAAGGCTGTCCTTGTTTAGGTTATTAAAACAGACACAAGACGCTGGGTTTAATTCCTAGCACAAAATAAAACTTAAAAATTCTTGGGTTGGGGATTTAACTCAGTGGTTCTGACACCTGGTTCACAAATGCAAGGTCCTGAGTTTGAACCATGGTACCAAGAAAAACTTAAAAATTCTTTGGGGACCAGGTGTGGTGGCCCCTGCCTGCAGGAGGATCTCTGTGAGTTTGAGGCTAGCCTGAAGTACAAAGCGAGACCTATCTCAAAAAAAAAAAATCTTTATAGGGACTCTGGTAAAATTGTAGCATGAAGTATTAGTTGGGTGTGCATAGCTGTCATTTAAATTTAACAATTTATCATGGAAAAATAAAATTATATACAATGGTCACTTTCAACTCTGTTTTTATAATAGATGACTGTAGAAAAAGTACAGGGTATCAGTCGATTGGAACAACTTTGTGAAGAGTTTTCAGAAGAAGAACGAGTAAGAGAACTCAAACAAGAAAAGAAACGCCAAAAACGGAAGAATAGACGAAAAAATAAGTGTGTGTGTGATATTCCTACACCCTTACAAACAGCAGAAGAAAAGGAAGTAAGCCAAGAGAAGGTATTTTCTTTACTATCAATTCATTAGTATAATGGATGTAATACAACATACTGTTTCAGATATAAGTATTACTTTAAACTAGATTTGGGCATTTTTGCTGTTTTTCCAGATAGCTCCTACGTGGACATATTGGCTTTTATTGTGTGAGCCACAATTTGGAATGTCATGCATTTATTTTATAAAGATACACTGGGCAGTTACCTCTTATCTGCCTTTTATGTGCTGCCAGATTAAAGTGAAAAGGTGAAATGTCACCCCTGTACATGATCTAGAGCAGTCCTTAATTTTTTTAGTCACACAGTTCCTTTGTAGTCTTAAAATTTAAGGTACCCTGTGGGCCTTCATGTGAATGAGTTATACTTAGTAAAAAAACTTTTTTTTAATGTTTTGAATCATGTAATTCAGGCTATTCTTAAACTTACTTAAGTTAGCCTAGTCTGATCTTGAACTCATGGCGATCCTTTGGCTTTAGCCTCTTGAGTGCTGGGATTATAGGTGTGTGCCACCACATCGGGCTTTAAGAGCTTTGTTATGTGGTTTTGGTTATTCTTTTATAGTACAACTGAATGTTTTGTTTCTGAAAGCTTAGTCATGATGCAGAATGGTTCTTCATCAGTGACCTTTTCATACTCTGGTTTTGGTTGGTTTATGTTTTGCTTTTGTGATGCTAGAGACCAAGTGCTAGATAACGTTCTACCACTGAGCTATACCTTTAGCTCTTACACGTTGTAAAATTAAAATTTTTTGGACTATATTGTACTTTGAGTAGATCTTTTACTCTTGGATGTTATCATGCTTTGGAATTTATTTGAGAGATACTGGTTTACTGAGTTAATTGAAGGTCTCCTGGATGCTGGCATTTCATTATATAATATCAGATAATCACATATGTAAAAAAAATCTCCTCTGAGCCAGGAGTGGTGTCATAAGCCTATGATCCTAGCACTTTGGGAGGCTGAGGCAGGAAGACTGCCAAGTTTGAGCCCAGTCTGTGCAACTTAGTGCAAAACTGTTACAATTAAAAAAAAAACAGAAAGATTGAGGATGTAGCTCAGCACAGAGGCCCTGGGTTCAATGTCCAGTGCTGGTGGAAAAAAAATTACTATTGTTTCTTTTAGAAAAATCTTGAGTGTTGTGTCATGGTGCATGACCATAGTCCTAGCTCATCTAGGGGAAGATCAAAGTCACCCATGAGTGTGAGGCCAACCTGTGCAAAAAGAAAAGTCTAAATATTGGGGTGCTTCAGGGTTGCAGTGTTATATACAGGTTTTCAAAATTCTGACTGTCTTAGAATCTGAATTTTGTCATTTAAAACAAATACTGTCCATTTTTCCTCAATTCGAAGTAACAGACTGATTTAATTTCTGAGGAAATGCCTGCTGAATATCCAAGTCTGAATAATCATGGTTTGTTTCTAGTTCATTCTTTCAAGTGAAATTGACATTCCAGGAAACTAGCAACTAGTTGAGCTTGTGACTCAAGCACTTGGCCAAGTATGTTCCTTGAGACAGCCATTACTCTTCAGCACACAATAGCTGCGCTTTAAGTGACTGCCTGTTTGTCACAGCAATTATGAAGACTGTTCTTCACAGGTGATATCCAAGAAAATTTGTATTTTTACTGCCTTGTCAAAGATATTTGGAAGTGAAATGTTCTTTTACTTGTGTTGAAGTAACTTGATAAGTGAGAGATACAATAACTTAGTATCGTTGCCACTACCTTGATTTGTGGCAAGGCACCATTGCTTTTCTACTGTCAGTGTGTCTGTACAATGACAAAGGCAAATAACATTTAAGTATTCTGATAAAAATAGTTTTGACTTAGAGAACCTCCTCCCTTGGGGTCAGTGGACCATGCCACTCTCTAAGACTTGGTGGATGTGGGTAGCTCTTGATTGAACTCAGGACCTTTCACTTGAGAGGTGGGCAGTGGTTCCACTGAGCTACATGTACCCTGGCACCCCTGCTCTCCTTTTTTTTTTTTTTTTTTTTTCTTTTCCCCTTTTTCTTTTTTTTTTGGAACAGGGTCTCGTTACATAGTCTAGGCTGTCACTGAGCTCAGGCTGGCTTTGAACTTAACAGTCTTGAGGGGCTTAATGATTTTTCATGAGAATAATCTTTCCAGTTGTTAACCTCTAACTTTTATTTAATTAGCAAGAAGTATTCAAATTACCCATTGTGGGATGAAGCGTTTTACTATCTCTCAATGTTAATCTTTAAAGGAAACAGTCTTCATAGAAAATAGCTGCAAAGCCTGTGGCAACACCGAAGATGGGAGTGGTTGTGTAGAAGTCATTGTCACCCACGAAAATACATCATGTACCTGTCCTAGCAGTGGCAACCTTTTGGGGTCCCCTAAAATAAAGAAAGGTAAGTACATAATTTTTTTTTTTTTTTTTTTTTTGAGACAGGGTCTCACTTTGTAGTTTAGGTTGGCCCTGAGCTCACTATGTAGCCCAGGCAAGCCTGGAAGTCAGCAATCCTCCTGCCTCTGCCTCCCGAGTGCTGGGATGACAGGCGTGAGTCACCACGCCCAGCACTGTGTATGTGGTATTGATGGCTGGTGGGTGTGAGTTACCATGCCCAGCATTGTATGTGGTTACTGGGATCGAACTCAGGGCCTTGCACGTGTGAGGCAGGTGCCAGAACTACTGAGCTAAATCTCCAGCCCAGTATATAATTTTTTTAAAATTAACTTTTCTTTTTAGATAGGGTGATGGGGTGTCACTATGTAGTTGGTGCTGGTCCTGTTGCCTCTGCCTCCCAAATGCTGAGATTACATGCATCAACACATCTGGTTTAAAATTAACTTTTAAGTTTGTTTTTTTAAATGTAAGAGGTTTAAGAGATTTTGGAATCTAGTATTTAAAAATCACTTTATAACTTTCCCAAATTATGTAATTTAGTTATATACTTAATATTTCCATTGTCTTTATTGTTTGATTTGTTATTGTTAGAAACAAAAAGGCCTAAAAATATATTTATATTATATTTACATTATATATTTACATTATTATTTTTTGCCGACTTTTTTTTAAATTTTTGGTAACAGGGTGTCATTATATAGTCTAGGCTGTACTTGAGCTCACTATGTAGCCCATGCTAGCCTTGAACTTGCCACAGTCCTCCTGCCTCAGCCTCCCAAGTGCTGGGACTACAGGTGTGCACCATCATGCCTGACTTGCTTACTTTAAGCCATCAATTTTAAAATTTTTCTCTGGTTCACTCTTTGTCCTAACGTGATTTGTGTGTGTTAACTGTCAGTCTCACATGATTCATTCTCAGGCATATCTCCACACTGTAACGGTAGTGATTGTGGATACTCGTCCAGCATGGAAGGGAGTGAAACAGGGTCTCGGGAGGGCTCAGACGTTGCCTGCACTGAAGGCATTTGTAACCATGATGAACACGGTAGGTTCCAATTACACTTCTACACTTTCTGATTTCTACTACATGGCCGACTTAAAAGCATAAATATGGGTGATGATTATTACTTCCAGCTGATGACCCCTGTGTTCATCACTGTGAAGACAAAGATGATGATGGTGATAGCTGTGTTGAATGTTGGGCAAATTCCGAAGAGAGTAACACAAAAGGAAAAAATAAAAAGAAGAAAAAGAAAAGCAAGATGTTGAAATGTGATGAGCACGTAAGTGTTGTCTTGCAATATTAAGCCTTTGCCATTGAGAAGAATGACCTGTTTTCCTTAGAGTGACCTGTGTACTTTAGCTGCTAGGACTAATTTTTTGTTTGGTTTGGTTTAATTTTCTGGGACAGGGTCATGCTATGTCGTTCAGGCTGGCCTTGAACTCACTATGTAGCCCAGGCTGGGCTCTTAACTTGACAGTGATTCTCCTGCCTCAGCCTCATGAATGCTGAGATTATGGGTATGTGCACCCATACCCAGTGGATTTCAATGAGTATTTCATGGATTTCCATTGGTTGCTCGTCTTGTTTTGGGGAGGTGGGTTATTTGCACAAGTCTATACAGGCCATAAATACAACTCATTGTTTTCATAATACTTTTAAATTTATTAGCTGTGTAATCTTGAATATGTAGTTTTCCCATTTGTACAGTGGATATAGTAGTTCTATCATATTAGGTTCTGTGCAGATGTGGAGAGGTTATATGGCAGGTTAGCACAGCAGCTGGGATATAAGAAGTACTTAATGACAGGTGGAGCTGTTACTCTGTATTCCTTTTAAAGACTGAATGCTCCATCAGTTTTTTTCTTTTCTTTTTGTACTGGAGATTGTAACCAAGGCCTTTCATTTTGAAAGAGCGTCTTGCTAATTTAAACCAGCTTGGGCTTGAATTTGGAATCTTCCTGCATCAGCTTCCCAGAGTGCTGGGATTATAGGTAACAGGGTCACTATTCTGGCTGTTTTTTTTTTTGTTTTTGTTATTAAGAATAATTGCTATTCTTCCCTGCCTTGTTACCTGGAAAATCTTTTGCTATGATTCCAGATCCAGAAACTTGGAAGCTGTATTACAGATCCAGGTAATCGAGAGACCTCAGGAAATACCGTGCACACAGTATTTCACCGTGACAAGACCAAAGATGCACATCCTGAAAGCTGTTGCAGTGCTGAAAAGAGTGGGCAGCCCCTGCCCTGGTTTGAGCATAGGAAAAATGTATCCCAGTTTGCAGAACCCACAGAAACATCTTTTGGTCCTGATTCTGGAAAAGGTGCCAAGAGCTTAGTTGAACTCCTTGTAAGTAGCCCCTGGCGTCTTTTTGTGGATTTGGGGAGAGTATTTTAGCTGGGCATAGAGGGGAGCTGTTCAGAAATGAGGGGCAGTCTCTGTTACACTTGGCTGACTTCATTTCTTCCGCTCATGGTTTATGCAGCCACATGGTTCAGGAGTGTGTTTTCTTGTTCTTAGAGTTAGAGGGATTCCCTGGAGGAACATAGGGTAGATAAGAGCATTATCATAGGAGTCTGCCTCCTTGAAGATAGTTACTGAAGTAGATTTTGCCCAAGTGGCAGTTTGTGGTAATGACTCTTCCAGACCAGGAAAGAATACAGACACTGAACCAAAGCCTGCATTCTGGGTTCATTCCTTGAAGCATCGCATAGGTTAAAAGCATAACTGAGCTTTTCCAAAGCTTTCATGATTGACACAGCTCCTGATACTTCAAATAAATTATTCTCGACTCCAGATAACTCAGTTTATAGTTGTGTGTGGGGACGGGAGAGAGAAGATTGGTGCTTTTCTCACACAGCAGTGTATTTCAGTTCATGAACTTTACAGTGCTTGCAGTTTGGTTGCACCCAGAATCATGGAACAAACTCTGTGATCAGAATAGTGGAAAGAATTAAGTTTGTGAACCAAGGTACCATTGTAATTAGGGGGCCTGAAAAAAGTTTGCTTTTTGGTACGTGGTTTGTAAATTTAATGGTGTTGTTGTTTTCTTATCTTTTACATAGTTTGTGGCGATAAATTTTAACTAAGATCAGCTAGTGATAAGTCTGGTTTTTTAAAATGAAGTTACTAAGCTGGGAATAGTGGCACACGCCTATAGTTCAAGCACTGCGGAGACTGAGGCAGGAGGACATTGAATTCAAGGCCATCCTGAACTACATAGTGGGCCCTGTATC
>PVIC010050987.1:0-12623 GCA_004025085.1 Thryonomys swinderianus
TTTTTTTTTTTTTTTTTTTTTTTTTTTTTTTTTTTTTTTTTTTTTTTTTTTTTTTTTTGAGATGTGATCTTGCTTTGTAGTTCAGGTTGGCCCTGAGCTCACTACGTAGCCCAGGTAAGCCTTGAACTCAGCCATCCTCCTGCCTCTGCTGCCCGAGTGCTGGGATCACAGGTGTAAGCCACCATGCCCAGCATTGTGGTAATTGGTACTGATTGCTGGTGGGCGTGAGTCACCATGCCCTGTATTGTTGTATGTGGTTACCAGGGATCAAACTCAGGACCTTGCTCTTGCTAGGCAGGCGCTGGAACCATTGAGCTAAATCTCCAGCCGTGTTTCTTCCTTTGGAGGTTTCCCAAGTTTATTGATTCTCAAATAATTTTTTGAAAATTTGAGTTTATTGGTACATTTTGTATATATATATATTACAATCACATTCAACATTGAGAATTTGTACCTATACTTGACACATCTTGATTCTTATTCAAGAGCTCTCTGCTCCTAAGACTCAAGGTTTGTGTTTTTGTTTTTGTTTTGTGGTACTGGGGATCGAACTTGGGCTCTTATGCTTGCAAAGTCTGCATGGTACTACTTGAGCTAAATCTGCAGCCCATCAAATAATTTCTTTTCATGCTCGGGATTGAATTTAAGGCCATGCAAATGCTAGGCAAGTGTCTACAGTTGAGCTACTGGCCTTCAAAAAACTCATTTTTGCTTTCATTTATTTTCTGTGTATTTTTGTTGTTGAAATTGATTTCTGATCTTTTTATGTTTTTGTTTTTGAGACAGGGTCTCACTTTATAGTTCAGGCTGACCCTGAGCTCTTTATGTAGCCCAGGCAAACCTTAGACTCGGCAATCCTCCTGCCTCTGCCTCCTGAGTGCTGGATTTACAGGCGTGAGCCACCACACCCGGCTCTGATCTCTTTTTTTTTTCTTCTCATTTTTCTTTGGATTGTTTTTCCCCTTTAGATTTTATAAACTTTCCTTTTTCTAGTTCCCTAAAGAAGAAACTGAGGTAAATAATTTAGGGCCTTTTCATTTTCCCAAATAGGTGTTTTACTGCTATGAAACCTCTCTATGGGTGCTTTCACTGCATCTAACAAAATTTGCTATGCTGCATTTTTATTTTTCTTTACTTCAAAATATTCTCTAATTGCTCTTTCAATTTCCACTTTGAATATGGGCTACATAGAAATGCATTATACAAGTTTAAATACTTAAGGGATTTTTCAGATATCCTCCTTTTACTAATTTATAATTTAATTCTGTTGTGGCCAGAGACCATATTTTGTTTAACTTTTTAAAAATCGAGTTCTTTATTGTTACATTTTGTAGACAGCTCACAATCACACTCAACATTGGGGAATTTGTACCAGTGTGTGATAGAAGTTAATTCTCATTTTTACCCATATCCCTACCTACCCACAACACTCCACCCTCTATATATGTGTGCTCTCTTTTTCTTTTCAAATAATATTTATTCTTTCCCCTCTTTACTTTCCCCTTCCACATTCCCTTTGAGTATTTCCTATTTCACAGGATCCATCATACATTCTAGAACTCATTTACTTCTACAGGTTCTAAGAGAAAAGATACGGTGTTTACATATCTGTGATCTATTTATTTCACTTATTAGTGTGTCCTCAAGGTGGATCCATTTGCACATCAATGAATGAAACTTGTCATTCTTTATGGCAGAGTAATACTGCATTTTATTTAAAAAAAAACCCTCATCTTCTTTATCCAGTCTCCAGTTGATGGGTACCTGGTTTGTTTCCAAGGTTGGGCTATCACAAACTGAGCTGCTATGAGCATGGGTGCATTTATGTCTTTACAATATGATTCTCCTAATTCCTTTGAGTATATTTCTAGCAGGGGACTAGCAGGGTCAAATGGGACCTCTAATCCTAGTTTTCTGAAGAATCTCCACAATGGTTGCACAAGGCTATGGTCCCACCAACAGTGGAGAAGGGTTCCTTTCTCCCCACTGCCTTGCCAGCATTTATTTCTGGTTAATTTCACAATAGCAGCCATTATTTGTGGAGCGAGATGAAATTTCAGTGTTGTTTTCATCTGCATCTCTAAAATGATCAGTGATATTAAACATTTCTTCATATGCTTCTTGGCTGCTTTAACTCCTGCCTCTGAGAAGTGTCTGTTCCTTTCAGATGCCCATTTTTTTTTTTGGTCCTTAAACTTGGGGGGACTAATTTTCTTAAGTTCTTTATATATTCTAGATAGTAGCCCTTTGTCTGAGAAACAGCTAGTAAAGATTTTTTTCCCATGTTGTTGGTTGTCTTTTAATTGTGCCAGTGGTTTCTTTTGCTGTGCAGAAGATTTTTAGTAGGATGAGATCCCATTTGTCGATTCTTTCTGCTAGTTCTTGTGTTATAGAGGTTTTGTTCATAAAGTCTCTGGCTAAGTCAATGTCTCCAAGAGTTCTACCTAACCTGTTTTGCAATTCCAATTGAAATCCCAATACCATCCTTCACAGAGCTAGAGAAAATAATCCAAAAATTCCTCTGGAACCACAAGAGAGCTAGAATAGCAAAAACAACTGTAAGCAACCAGGACATGGCAGGGAGTATTATGATCCCCAATTTAAAACTGTACTATAAAGCCCTGTGATAAAAACTGCATGGTACTGGCAAAGTAACAGACCTGAGGACCAGTGGAATAGATCAGAAGATCCAGAAACAACCCCGGATACACTAAGCCATCTTATCTTTAACAAAGGAGCCAAACATCCTCAATGGAGGAAAGACAGCCTCTTTTAACAAATGGTGCTGGAAAAACTGGGCTTTCACCTGTCAAAAACTAAAGCTAGACCTATCTTTTTCACCATGTACTAAACTAAAATTACAGTGGATTCAAGACTTAAATATTAAAACAGAAACAATAAACCTGCTGCAAAACAGGTTAGATAGAACACTTTTTTTTTTTTTTTTGAGACAGGGTCTCACTTTGTAGTTCAGGCTGGCCCTGAGCTCACTATGTAGCCCAGGCAAGCCTCGAATTCAGCAATCCTCCTGTCTCTGCCTCCCAAGTGCTGGGGTTACAGGCGTGAGCCACCACAGCCGGCAATAGAACACTTTTTAATTTCATTTTGAGATAGGGTCTCACAAAGCTGGCCTCCAACATGACATCTTCCTTTAGAGTAGTTGGGATTATAGGCATGTGCCACCATGCCCAATTTATTTATTTATTTGTTTGTTTGTTTGTTTTCAGACAGGGCTTTACTAAGTTGCCCTGTTAGGACCAAATCCCGGTGAGTGACATTCTCTCAAGGCATGACATGCTCTTAACAGTCTAAGGAAGAGCTTTATTATTTGGCTGAGGTCCATCCCTCCACAGGAGGAAGGCACAGAGGTAAACTAGAGTGCAATATCTAAAGGCAAAATGCACTAAGCCTCCCCAACTTGTTACCAAGAGGTTTCTATGCAGAAGTGATTAGATCATTCTTACTGTTAAAATGCAGAAGTGAGTCATTACAGAAGCCAATAGCAACGATTAGATCATTGGTTACTATAGAATAGTACATTTTAAAAACAATCTGCCACTGCGCACATTAGTTGCATGGACAGTTCCCAAGGAGATAAATTCCGGGTTCACAGGGAGGTTACAGGACACAAGTGGAGTTTTTTTTTTTTTTTTTTTTAACAAAATGGCTGTTTTTAAGTCAAGTTGGGTCTTACACCCAGACCAGTCTCAAACTTGTAATCTTTCAGCTTCAGTTTCTTGAACAGTGTGATTATTGTGTGTGTGACTTCACGTGGCTAGACACTTTTCCCTCCTCCCTAGACATTTACCCTTCCCTCCTCTTCTCCCAACCTTGAAGGAGGCCCTGGGAGAAGGGGACCAGTAATGTGCTGGTATCTAGGGCTCCAAAAGCAACATAACAATGTCCCTGGAGTATCGTGCTTGCTGACTACTACTGTGGCTGATTTCAGACTGTAACATGAAGTCAGTGAATGTGGAACTGGGATTGGGGTATCTGGAATCCTATTGTCAGCTGGACAAGTTGGCTCTGGCACAACATCAAAATTCACTTGAAACCCCCTTGGGTAAGACTAGAATTAGTATTTTACCTTTGCATTTGTGGACATTGATTAATTCTATACACCAGGAAAGTGGCTCACCTGAGATTTGAGCCCTTGGTTACATGACTCCAAAGCTCACCAGCCTTTCCCACTGGCTCTTCTCTAGGCTGAGTCCTGTGATTGTGCTAGGCCTGTGTTGCTGGCTGAGCTCACCCCATGCCACGTCCTTGCCTTCACTGTGCTCCCTGTTCTTAGGAGTTGGGAAGTATCCCTCATTATCACGCTCACTGTGGGGACTAACTTAGTGGCGCTCCTGTCACCATTTCTCTTTTCTGGACTCACAGCCAGATCACTGGCTTATCCTTAGGCTAAACTAGGTCTCACGCACCTCAGTGCTGTACTTAGGAAGCTACTACCAAACGGAATGAAGGTGGCTGGGCCAAGAAAGAAGCCCATGTGTCTCTCAACTTCAAACTCACCCTTTTCTACCTGCTTTGTGATTCTGGGTCTGGGACCCCCTGCCCATGATGGAAGCCAGAAGAAGCAGCTGGGCTGGAAAGGAGGAAGAAGAGGAGGAGGAGGAGGAGGAGGAGGAGGAGGAGGAGGAGGAGGACAACGACGATGACGATGACGACGATGACGACGATGACGACAACTCTGGTTCCTCTCTGTCTGCTTGAGGTTCCCACGGACATCTCCCAGGCTGCACTTGTCCAGTCCAATAGCAGCAGTTTCTTTTATTTTTTTAAATTGATTTTATTGGTATATTTTATATGCACATCATGATCACAAACGTCATTGAGAATTTGTACCAGTACATGACATGACTTAATTCTCATTTTTTCCCATTTCCCTGCTCACCCTACAACTCCCGTCTCCTGTAGCAGTTTCTTTTAGTAGCAAAACTGGAAGCTAGTTTGTAGTTTTTCTAGCACTCAAAACCAGCCTCCCTGTGTCCCCATGTTGTAAGCAGGTATCAGGTAAGGTAAAGACCAGGGTTGCTCTCTAAGTCACTCTTTTATTATCCAGGAAGCATAAGACTCCCTTTAGCAAATACACAATATAACAAACCACAATGAGTATCAAGTCCAGGCTAAGATATCCCTGAAATTTCTGATAGATAATATAAGTCACTACAATGTAGGTTCCTATTGTAAGTATCAGAAAATCCCCTCAAGTCATCTTACCAAGCTCAACATCAGGTTTGGATACTCCAGTACCCTGATGGATCATGCCGAGTCGGGGGTGATGGATGTTGATGTAGTGGCGAGGAGCCAAAGGTCCATCAGGCAGCACCTCAGCGTCCCTGGGGGCATTTGGCTGTTGGTCTCTGGTTCAGCCTCCTTAGATACTGGCACTTGGTCGGGCCTCGGTTTACCATGCAGTTCTAGTTTGGGTGTTGTGGTATGGCACTGATAGGTGTCGGACATGTTTACAATCTATCCTACATCCTCTGTTCTAAGTCCTTATCCCTAAGGACACATTTGTGCTCTCTACATCCCAACAGTAGCCTGCCAGCACCTTGCTCAGCTTTAGCATTCTTTGTGCTTCTTCTCCAGCTTTCTGCATTTCATTGATTTCCCCATGGGCCCTAGTTATGTGTGTGGTAGCTGCTTCCTGCAACTTTTACTGTGTGCTACCCTGAATTTCCTTTTTACTTCCTGGTTATCTAGTTAACAACCCTTAACATTGAACTCTGCCTATTAAAATAACTGACGTGATAACTGTCTGCTGACTGGACCCTGATTGATGTGACAGAAACAAGGCAGAGCCTATTTTCCATCTGTGATCTGGCTATTATCAGTGGCAGAAACTTCTGCTACATAAAACTTCAAGCTTTTCTAAGATCTGAAGATAATACACAATGAGTCAAGACAAAGGGCCCTGAATGATATCTCATTTAGTTCCACTCCTCCAGGGAAATTGGGTGTTGTAGCATCAGGCTAAGTGTCGCAGCCTCCCACTGCATGACATAAAACCCAAACTTCAGGCAGAGTAGAGGAAACCTGAGAAATCTCAGAAATTGAGTCTGTGGCCCAGAAAGGGGAAAGGACTTGACTGAGGTAACACAAGGAGTGTCAGAGTAGAATCAGACACCAGGCCTCCTGAAGCATAAAGTTCCCTTGGATCCTGGTACAAAAACTCTCAGTTCTTCTCACCTGAGAGACACCTAGGCTTGAGCTGGCAGTTGTGCCAACTTGTTTCTCTATAACATCTAATAAATTAAGAGAAAAGCATTAGTTTTCCAAACAAATAGTTAAAGCAATTGTTCTTTTATGCTGAAAAATACCTGATCACTAAGGGTAAGTGCACCATCCTTGGTAAAATATAAATTAAATACAGCAATTTAGTATAAAAGAGCAAGCACACACATAGATGCAAGCTGTCCTAAGATTCCAGGCCAGAGTCTTAATGCCTGTCTCTGGACAATACAATAGTAGGTCTTCTGTCCAAACTGAGTCCTGGGGCAAAATGTTCCCCAAGAAGATGGGAATGGGTAGCTTTCAAGCTTGTTCCCAACAGTATATCTACTTCTTTTCTTTGCTGGTCTTTTGGACTCTGAAACAAATGAAAATATTTGTTTTTCCAGGCATAAAGCTCAAACTCAGTAAACATGGGATTCTCAAATGGGCAGGATCAGCCTGTGGCCTTTCCTTCCATGGCCATCCAAAGACACAGTTAAGGCCATTTTTTTCTTCTGGAAATCAAGGACTTTTCCTGTCAGCTCTTTTGGATTCTGGTTGAGCTCTCTTCTGGTGACTGAGCTGGTTAACTGGTCTCACACTCCTGATGACCTATCCGTGGGGTCACAGAGTGGGAGTCCTCAGGGCTTGGCCTCCAGGAGAAAGGGCCCCTAAGGCCATCACTCACCCTTGCTGGGTCACATTCAGTGATTTACTGAGCATGGGGGCCACTGACACCTTTTATGCCCCTTCTTCTAGGCCAAAGGGACAAAGGTGGTGGAGAGGTGGCCGGGAACCATCCCTGGGTCACCTCCACAGAGCTCTCCTGTCATTGATGGTGTCCCTTTGCCCTGGAAAACAAAACCTAGGCCCACTGACTTTGGGTTACCCGTACTTTGGCACCACCTCTGAAGCAGCGACCTGAATTTACGACACCAGCATGAAAGACTGTTTGAGGCTCTGCCTTCTTTCTCCAGCGCTGAACTTCATGTGGTCTAGAGTAAATCACCATAATAGCCAGGGTCCGGCATTGTTGCGGGATATTTTATACCCATGCTGTCAGCTATTTGGGTGGTTAAGTTGAATTGCCAAGTATCGAGTTACAGTTGTTCCATTTCCTCGCCTTGTGAGAGTTCCACGACAGCCAAAGGTATGTTCAGTGCAGAACCCTTTGAGTAGCTAGGTTTGTAAAGGAAAAGGGAAAACAATCAAGGCAGTCTGGTTCATAGATCGTGAAAGGATTTCATCTCTTCAGCATGGTATAAACAAGCTCCTTCTCCTGGGTGAAGAGCGGATTTGACTGTCAAGTGCTCCCTAGGTTTGCTGCCCTGATGAAAGGACTTTATGTTCTAGACCCTCTGATAGCCCAAGTAGGCTTATCTGGCTCTGGGCTTCGGGAGTGCAGAGGTGGCCACCGGGCGCAATGGTCAGAAAGACAATTCTGACTTCTTCTCCACTCCCATCTGTTCCCTGTATACCTCCCTGATGACCGTGTTGCATTACACCTGACAGCTTTCACATCTGCTGTGCTGTGAGGCCCGTATCTGTGCTACTCTTCACTCACAGAATGACAAGCCCAGTTGCTGGAATAGAACATCCCCAGTACACTTTATTCAGGAGTATAGGAGTTCTCTCTCCTGCCCTATGAGGGCAAGGAGATCAGCAGCCAGTCACTGGCTAATACCTAAAAGCAGAAGAGCTGCCTGTACGAGGGACTCAGAGGTTGAGGAAATTCTGCAGAAAGGAGAGGAGGGGGAATGTAACTCATGTCAGACTGCATTGTTATTTCAGACCCCAAGGAGACAGCGGTTCTGGAATTGACAGTTATGGCTTGCTCACTAGTCCAGTAGGGAAGTGCAGAGAGAATTCAATTCAGTGACAGGGAAGTGTAATAATGATGCAAGATAAGGAGAGTAGAAGGAAAGGGGAGAGTAACTTTGTAATGCTGGGATGGGGAAGAAAAGCACCCTGAGAGGTAAGGACTAAGCTAGGCTTTGAAGGATCAGCAGGCCTTACGTGGCCTGCTAGGATGGCTGGAGGGAAAAACAAGTATGTAAGAGGTTGGTTTGTGGGGAATTATAGTCAGATTGACACTGGGGGTGTGAGTGTGAGTGTGTGTGTGTGTAAGCAGGTGTCTGTGTGTTCGTGTGTGCTAAGAGACTGTATACAAAACTGGAGAGAAAGCTTGAGTCTGCATAAAGCTTAAATTATGCAGGGAATGGCTCTGATGGTTGGGACAAAATATGTTTCTTTCATTTGTTCCTCATTCTGCAGACATTTATTGAGCCGCTGCTCTGTGCCAGGCAGAGGGCCAGGCGTTCTAGTAATACTGATGAGTCAGCTAACACTGTCCTCGTGGAACTGACAACATGGTGAGGGAGACGGGAGAACCAAGGGCATGGAAGATACCACTTGGGATTAGCTCTACGAAGCAGCCCACGAAGGGTATTGTTAAGCATGCTGGCTAGTTTTAGGGTGGATGCCTTTGGACTTTCACTAAGAAGATTCTGGAGACACTGAGCTTACTGGGCCCAGGAGCGTTTGAAGGAGGACGCTTCTGAACACACCCAAAGTTCTCTTGAAAAGAGGTAGCAGCCCAAGCAGCTCTGTATGCTCTGTAAGCAGCCCTTCACAAGCTTGGTTTAGAGAGGCTAAGCCCCGGGGGATCAAAACTAAAAACTAGCCTTTTAAGTTTCCCTGATTTGCTGGTGAGATTGCAGACTGGTTCGACAGTTCTGCAGAAGTCTTGCAGTGTGTGTAGAGTTAAGGGCGATCCCTGTTGACTCTAAAACCCGCCCTCTAGAAATGAATCTCAGTGGAATAATCAGAACTGAGATAAGGTGTATCTGATGAAAATGTTCACTTCAGGACTGTTCTGTTGGAAATACTGGAAGAATATGTAAATAATTATGGTATATTTACATGATAGATTAGTGTAGTCATTTTTGATGAATATTGAATGCTTGGAAATATTCACTCTGAGTTAAGTAATAAAACCAAAACAAAGTGTAACAAAATTGAACAATAATAAGACTTTTTAACATAGACATGTGCATTTGAAAAAGATGGCAAAATATTCTCAGTAATTCTTTCTGGGAGGAAGGATTTTGGGTGATTTTCATCTTTGAGCTTTCTTTGCTTTTTCAAATTCTCAATAATCACAATTAGAAGAAAGAAATGTAACTTTGGGTAAAAAGTAAAAGTGTCTTGGGCCGGAGAGTTAACTCAGTGGTTCCGGCGCCTGCCTTGCAAGCGCAAGGACCTGAGTTCCATCCCCGGTAACCACATATAATGCTGGGCATGGAGACATGCCCACCAACAATCAATAACGCATACCACAGTGCCGGGCGTGGTGGCTCACGCCTGTCATCCCAGCACTCGGGAGGCAGAGACAGGAGGATTGCTGAGTTCGCGGCGGCTTGCCTGGGCACCATAGTGAGCTCTGGGCCAGCCTGAACTACAAAGTGAGACCCTGTCTCAAAAAAGCAAAAAAAAAAGAAGAAAAAAAGTAAAAGTGTCTTAAAGGTGAAGCTGGTGCTAATTCCTGATTTTAAGAGTTGTTGAGTTTTGGACAATGGGAAAGAAGAAAAGCAGATTTCCTTTCCCTCCAGGGGAGGAAGGCAAGGGAGGCTTGATCACGTCGGCAGCTGGTGCCCATGTAGTGTGCAGCAGTACTGTATACCTCGGTTGTGCCTACCGTAGAGATTGTGTTCCAACAACTAGAAGTTTGTGTATTTCCACAAGCAAACTCTCTGACTAAAAATTTGTACAATCAGCACATCTTTGAGCATCTCTGCCCCTTTCTATTCAACCTAAGTTCTACTCAACCTAACTTTAGCATCTATCCAAGCCAACCAGACCCAAGGGAGAAATCTTGCAAGGATATGTTGGCTTCACATAAAGCTGTTAACTAACAAATGTTGAACTAGTCTACTTAATGATTGAAGGTGAAAAGATTGGGAAAATTCTTCCAGAAAAATAATTTAAAGATGAGATTAAGAAAGCTATCAAAGATGAATGAGTTCCTTTAATATTTTTTATGAACATGAATTATATGATTAAGTTGCAAAATAAAATGTGTTGTGAAAGGTTACTACTGGGCTGTCATATATTGCTGGAGGAAAAATTGCACTGAAAGCCCCTGAAATGAATTATTTTTTGTTTGTTCTAAGAATTGGAGCACATTGGAAACTATTAGTTTTCAAGTTTTTTTTTTTTTTTTTTTTTGGAGGCAGTGTCTCGCTTTGTAGTTCAGGCTGGCTCTGAGCTCACTATGTAGCCTAGGCAAATTTCGAACTCAGCAATCCTCCTGCCTCTGCCTCCCGAGTGCTGGGATAACAGGCGTGAGCCACCACGCCCGGCACTGTGGTATGTGGTGTTGATTGCTGGTGGGCGTGAGTCTCCACACCCAGCACTGTATGTGGTTTCCAGGGATCGAACTCAGGACCTTGCGCTTGAGAGGCAGGCGCTGGAACCACTGAGCTAACCCTCTGGCCCTGGTTTTCAAGTTTTATTAAATATTAGATAAAATAAGTGTATTTTTATTTGGTTCTTTTTAAAAGGTATTATTCTATCACTTTTTGCCATTATTTAGTTTCTCAGTATTTATTATAATTTTCTTTTGAGGTACTGGGATTGAACACAGGTCTTTTGCACTGCGCTACATCTCCAGGTCATTTTTATTTTATTTTTTATTTTGAGACAGGGTCTTGCTAAGCTGCCCAGGCTGGAATTGAATAACAACCTTCCTGCCTCAACCTCTAGAATGCTGTTATTATAGGTAGCCCTGGCTTACTATAAATTTTAAAATTTAATTTATAGTAATTTTACTTTGAGTATCAAAAATGAATTACTAATACAGTGCATGGAGCACTTCACAATTTTAGTTGTTATTAATGCGTAATTTTTTTTTTTTTTTTTGCTTTTTGAGACAGGGTCTCGCTTTGTAGTTCAGGCTGGCCCTGAGCTCACTATGGTGCCCAGGCAAGCCGCCGCGAACTCAGCAGTCCTCCTGTCTCAGCCTCCCGAGTGCTGGGATGACAGGCGTGAGCCACCACGTCCGGCATTGTGGTATGCGGTGTTGATTGTTGGTAGGTGTGTCTCCATGCCCAGCATTATATGTGGTTACCAGGGATGGAACTCAGGACCTTGCGCCTGCGAGGCAGGCACTGGAACCACTGAGCTAACCCTCCGGCCCCCTAATGTGTAATTTTTTTTTGAGTCAGGGTCTCACTTTACAGTTCAAGCTGGCCCTGAGCTCACTATGTACGTAGTGAGCTACATACCATATACATAGTGAGCTACATACTATGTAGTCCAGGCAAGCCTTGAACTCAGCAATCCTCCTGCCTCTCTCTCTCAAATGCTGGAATTATAGACATGAGCCACCATGCCTGGCACTGTGGTGTACAGTACTGATTGTTGGTGGGTGTGAGTCACCAGGCCTGGTTTTGTTTATGTGGTTACTGGGTATTGAACCAGGGACCTTGTACTTGCTATGGAGATGCTGGAACCACTGAGCTAAATCTCCAGCCCAGTGTGTAATTTTTGAAGCATACGTTATACTTGAATAAGAGGGCAGCATGTTTAATATTTGGTCTTTAGAATAACAATTACCTTTTATTACATGTTATTTACCAGACACACTTGACACATATAATTTCACTTGATTCTTTTTTTTTTGAGACAGGGTCTCGCTTTGTAGTTCAGGCTGGCCCTGAGCTCACTATGTAGCCCAGGCAAGCCTGGAACTCAGCAATCCTCCTGTCTCTGCCTCCCGAGTGCTAGGATGACAGGCGCGAGCCACCACACCCGGAACTGTGGTATGTGGTGCTGATTGCTTGTTGATTGTTGGTGGGTGTGAGTCACGATGCCCAGCATTGTATGTGGTTACCAGGATCAAACTCAGGACCTTGCGCTTTGCGAGGCAGGCGCCAGAACCACTGAGCTAAATCTCCGGCCCTCACTTGATTCTTATAACTTTCCTAGGAAATATGTGCTATCCAAGCTAAGGAAATCAAAGATCTGCAGTAACCTTGAATCATGGCTGGTAAATGGACAAGAAAATATCTGAGTCCAACTTTGACCCTAAAGCCCAGGATTCTCTTTCCGTTTCCATCTCTTTCCCTTCCTTCTTTCTTTTGTTCTACATTTTTATTATAAAAACCTCAAACATATACAAAATTAGAGAAATAGTACCACAGTGAACTCCTCAGTTCAGGGATGATGAACTTAAGGCTGATGTTTTTCATCTCTACCCTAAATTCGCCTTTCACTCCTAGATTATTTATACGAAATTCCCAAAGTCATATTGCACAAATATTTCAGTGTATATTTACACTGAAAAAAAGATGGGTTTCCTTTCATTTTAAGCACAACTATAACATCATGATTACTTCTAT
>PVIC010050988.1:0-12620 GCA_004025085.1 Thryonomys swinderianus
CTCAAGGTCCCTGGGTTCATACAATAACCACATACAATATGATACTGGGCGTGGTGACTCACGCCCACCAGCCATTAATACCACATACCACAGTGCTGGGTGTGGTGGCTCACGCCTGTAATTCCAGCACTTGGGAGGCACAGGCAGGAGGACTGCTGAATTTGAAGCTTGCCTGGGCTACAAAGAGAGTTCAGGACCAGCCTGAACTACAAAGTGAGACCCTATCTCAAAAAAAAAAAAGAAAAGAAAAGAAAAAGACAAAACAGTTATCCAATGCTTGGCTTACTTAAGAGGACTCTGAGTACCCACTATGGCATGCATGCCATAGGTTTGCCACCGCTGATCTAGGCCAGTCTTCACCCCACTGCCAGCTTCCACTGTCCTGAAAGAGAGGCAGGACAAAGACATGGTGTCCCCTGGGGCAGGTCCCCAGCTGCTGGCCTTCAAACTGGCTATGATCTGAGGAGCTCAGCTGGCTAGCACATGGTTCTAGGGATAGCTATCACTGGTTCTAGGGATAGCACCATGAGTGAGGGAGGCCAAAAAGGGACGAAGCAGGGTGGGCCTCTATGCCAAGATTCCACAGCCAAGTCTTGCAAAACCATGGCCCTGGGGGCCTGGGTTAGCTTAGTAGCACTGGGCCAGCCTGGGAAGCTCGAAGACCTAAGTTCGATTCCTAGTACTGTGGGGGAAGGAGGAACCCAAGTCCCTGGGGCCTTGTGAGAAACATGGAACAACAAAAAAAAGAGGGGTCAGTGAAATCTTAAAGGAGATTGAATTCTGTGAATTTAACCTCCTTGAGCCTCAGTTTTCTCATTTGTAAAAGGGAGATATGATTGAGGATATAAGCCTATCTGTCTTCAGTATTCACTGTACATGTTCAACAAATGTGGTCAATACCATCCTGATTGGCGTATTTCTGTACTCACCAGTGTCCCCCATCCCATGCAGGAGGCTCAGAGCCCTGACCTTACAGCTCTCCTGAGCTATGGGTTGGCTTTCCTGCACAAAAGTCATACAGAAAACCTTTGGTCCAACTGCAGTAAGAACCCATGCACATCATGTCTCTCCTGTCTCTAAGGGCCCCCAGCTGACATCCTCTCCCTACAAGTGTGAGAGCGCTCCCGGGGCCTGCCCCATCCTTCTGGCCTCTAAGGTCAGCCATTCTCCTGAGGAGGTCCTCCCGGGCCTGCTGTGAACCTTCCCCTACCTGGGTGCCTCAAGTCTCTAAGTTCCCTAACATCCTTGCTCAGCTCCTGAGGGGAAATGCGAGAGCTGCCCTAGTACTTCCCAGCCCTTGGTACTGCTCACTGCCCCAGTCATCCAGTCCATGGTCATTCACTGAGTACCTACAACATGCAAAGCACTGGGGAGACTGGCACTCTGAGACCAAGTTGAAAAGACACGGCCCACCTCCACGTTTCTAGTAGATTGAGTGACCATGTGTGGCTGATGCTGCCCAACTCCACGGTTCGTTAACTCCACGGTTACAAACACAGGCTTTGAAGACCAACTTTGCCATTTGCTAGGTGAGTCACTGGACATACCACTTCTCTCCCCCAGCCTCAGTGTTTCCATCTGCAAAAGGAGATGTCTACCCAGCACTCGGGAGGCAGAGACAGGAGGATTGCTGAGTTTGCGGCGGCTTGCCTGGGCACTATAGTGAGCTCAGGGCCAGCCTGAACTACAAAGCGAGACCCTGTCTCAAAAGCAAAAAAAAAAAAAAAAAAAGGAGATGTCCACAGGATCTGCCTCAGGGGTGGTGACAAGCTCCTAGGGACTGTGAACATTACACAGACACTGGCACAGAATGGCTGCCAAATACCTGCAAGCTGCATCAGTTGCGTTGACCTGGGCAAGGGCAGAGCTTAAGGTGTGGTTGGGGGTAAGGACTTCCCTCCAGGTTTCTATCACCTCATGAATCAGGGCAGATTGTCCGCTTAGCTGTGATGCCACCTGACGCTCCTGGCACCCTGCCCATTCACTACCATTTGTGTGTAAGGACATCTGGGGACAAGGACAGGCAGTGGGGGCACAGAGCTGGGGAGAAGCATGCTAACTTCTGACTGACGGCCAGGCCTACTGGGACTCGAGCCAACCAGAAGACACCCTCACGGCAGGGCCCACTGCCACTGAGAGCACACAGGGTCACCATTGAGCCCTGCCCACATCCAGTAGATCCACAGAAACCACCTGATGCTTGTGCTTGTGGGGAACAAAGCTGAACTTAGCCTCTGTCCTGAGATGAGGTCAGCAGCCCGAGCTCACTGGCCTTCTGAGGGGCCTGAGTCTGGCCTTCTGGACAGTAGAGAGCACTGAAGGTTGCTGGACAACACAGGAACCTCTGCCCACTCTCTAGCCCGTGCTTCCCATACCTATATGAACTAGGCTTCTGTCCCAGGCAGCCCTTTGTCCTAGCTGCTTTTCCACATGTCATTCTGTTCCCTCTGGTTAGCTCACACTTATCCCTTCTTCCAAGGGAAGCTTACGAGACTCTCTGGCCCTCCTTGGTTTATTAAACCAGTTCTTTTTCAGTGCAGTCTAAGTATTCCTTTCTGGCTGCCTCCTGAGAGTGAAGTACTCCCAGGGCAGAGGCTGAATGGCCCCTGGGTCACCTGACACAGACAGGACAGGAACTGATGGGCACTTGGTACCCCAGTCCTGGCTCTGAGGTGGCACAGAAGGACAGGGTGGGACCAGAAAGAACAGACAAGAGGGACTGGGTCAGGGAGGAATCCAGTGAATCAACTCATCTACTCCCTCTGCCCTTTCTAGAAGAGAGGAAGGAATAACAGGGGAAAGAGGGATACAAAGTCCCTAGGGCCAGGGTCCCTCCAGTCCCTCCAGTTGTCTATGGTACGCTGGGGCTGAGCAGAGGCCAGATCCACAGAGAACCCCATTAAGCCCCAGGTTTCCCAGTGGGCCCCCATCAGGCCCTAGGGCCCCCAAGCTGGTAGCACTAAAGTCCTCAATCCCTTTGCCCACGGGAGCAGCCAGGGTCATGCAAAGACCAGGCAATGAGACAAGATAGCTTCAGTGACCTCAGTCCCCATCTCCAATAGAAGGCCCTGACCAGTCAGAGCAATGGGGGCTCATCTTCTTAGGGGGGCAGAGGTAGGTTTTTAAGGAGGGAGAAGAGGCCTTTGTTACTGGCAGCAGGAACAGCTTCTAGATTGAGAAAGGTGGAGCAGTCAGCCCCGAGGCCTCTGCAATCACGTGTACAGCAGAGTGCATTTGGCATTAGCATGCAACCGCCATTACTGTTATGAAGGGCAGCCTTGAATGCCAGTGCAAAAATGGCTCGGTGGTGGCAGGTTGGGAGCACAAGTAGGGGGACTGGGAGCCCTGGAGGTTGTGGCCACGCAGTCCTGCTGCACGGTGGAACTTCGAGGCACAGGGCAGCTCTGTACCCAGACTGGGTAACAGGAAGACTAGTGGGGCTGGCTGAGGCCTTGCCTCATGCTGGAGGCCCAGCCTATAGTGGTTTGTGGGTAATTAAGGTCGGGTGCCCGTAAGCATTCATGTAGCTCATTAGCATAAGAAGGTGCTTTGATGGCAGCAGCATGAGGGCTGAGGGGCATAAAGCAGCTGGCCTGGAGCTGGAGCGGGACCTCCAGAGGCCAGGCTGGGAGCAGAGAGTGGACTAACTCTGGGGCTTCCAAGAGCTGGGGTGTTTCCCCACACTGAGGAGCCATGGCTTGTGTCGGGCTGAAGCCTACACATGGCTCAGGTAACACTGATAATAAAAACAAGGGCTACCAAGGCACAGGCCAGTTCTAAGCACTCTCATTAATTCCTCAAGAATGAAAGCTAGCAGGTGCTATTCTCTTCCCATCCCATGTTACAGAAGAGTGACTGGGGGGTCACAGAAAGTCTCACATGAGCCTGGGCTCATAAAACTTGGATGCCAATGTGGCCAAGAGGGGCTCACAAGGGAGAAGTGGGGACTGTAGCCAAGTGGTGGGCTGGGCCTGCCACCCAGGGACTGTGGTCAGCTCCACCAACCACGGCTGAGGGAAGTGGGCCATAGGAATCCATACCCCAAACTGGAAACTGGAGATGAACTCCCTCAAGGATTACTCACTGGCAATCAATATATTTCCTCCAGAGAATGAGGGTGGGAGGGGGGAGACTTCAAAGTGGATCTGTAGACCGGATGTGGCAAGAGGACCATTCAACACATAGCACAGACCTAGTAATTCTCAGGTGTTCCAAAAGTCACTAATCGGGGTGAGCAGTGGGGGAAATGAAAACCAATCCATTTCTTCTCTTTTAGGGTTTCTTTGGCCCAGGGGGGTGGCAGTGGGAGAGCAAAAGGGCTAAGAGTAAATGGCAGGTGGGGCCTGAGGCAGCTGTGCAGTGCCGTAGCTCCAGGCGTCCCCTGGGGCAGTGCCTTGAGCATTCCAAAGTTAAGGCTGTTGCCAACTGATACAGTGAAGGCCAGGCCCTCAAAGAGCACTGGAAAAGAAGATACACTGAGTGCTGATGGAGCTGGAAAGAGCCCTAAGGAGCCCAGGGAAGGGGGATAGTTGCCCATGGCTGGAATCAGGCGGCCCGATTCTTTCAATTTTGGCTGGCTGAGCCTTTATCTGTGCCCAGATCAGCGCCAGCCTAGGCCCAGGGCTCCGTCTCCATCTGAGAAGCTCTGCATCCTTTACTTTCTCTTGGCTTGTGATCAGTGTACTCCTGTACATGAATGCACAGTAACTTGGAGAACTGGGCTCTTCAATGAATGCCTTTTCTCCCTTGATTACATCTCCTCAAAGGATTCTGAAGCCAGGCTTGGGAGCACATGCCTGTAATGCCGGAAATTAGGAGCCCAAGGCAGGAGGATCACTGTGAGTTGGAAACTAGCCAGGGCTATATAGCGAGTGCAAGGCCAGCCTGAATTACATACAAGATCCTGTCTCAAAACACTCTCTGCCCAAAAGAATTCTATCTGTCCAGATCATGCCTAATTTCAGTGTCTGGCACATTGTAGACCTACAAACATAGATATCCACCATCTAGAAGCATTAATATCACAAAGTTGCCAGAAAAATTTATGCCTGGCATGGGCTTTTCTGCCTCTTCAAGCCCCCTGCCTTTGCACAGGGGCCTGGTCCAGGGGATGCAAGCAAGGGAGGAGCTAGCTGCTCCTTCTTGAGCTACCCAATGGTCTGCAAAGGTACTTTACAGGGCAGGGGCTGGACGCCTCCATAGGGAAGAGGGGGGAACACAATAGGTCAGGGATGGTAAACCTTTCAGAGACAGAGTGCCCAAACTGTGGCCCAGAAAGGGAGAGGGTAAGGGCTGTTAGCAACACTGCCTGCAACCTTTCCAGCCACTGGGGCTTCTCTGGGACAGGGAACCTCCCAAATGTAGAGCCAACCTTGCCCCTGGGACTCAGGCCCCAAAAGCAGGGATTTTCCCACCACTCCTGGCTGATTTTTTTTTTTTTCTTGGTACTGGGGATTGAAATCAGGACCTTGCACTTGAGAGGCAGGTACTGGAACCACTGGGCTAAATCCCTGGCCCTCCTGTCTGTTGAGTTCTACTTAAGACTCATTTTGGTGACAGATCCCAACCTTCTCTGTGGCCTGGCCATTCTCATCCTGCTCAAGTCTGGCCTAAAATCCGTTGTGAGAAGCCAAAGACAGATGAGGAAATGGGACACAGAGGGAGTGGGGGCCATGTTCTGCACCTGGCTTGGCCACTAAACAGGCTGTGACATCCTGACTTCAGTTTTTCCATCTGTGAAACATGGGTCTGGACCAAATCCACTCTGACTTCTACGCCACAGGGCAGAAAGACCCAGTTCTAATGGACAGAAGGGATTATCAGTATCCCTTCAGTTCCTAAAGCAGTCCTTTCTGTCAAAGAGCCAAGATTTGCCAGACTTCATTCTTTCCAGTGTCCATGGCACAGTGGAAAAGCAGATGCCGTTAAAGAACAACTCAGCCATATCACTGGCCTCTGCCTGAGCAAGTGGAAGGCTGGGGTAAAGCACTTACCTAGCATGCAGGAGGCCCTGGGTTCCATCTTGGTAGTGTCTCCTCCCTTCTATGTGAAGAACCAGTACTTGCCCCACAAGACAAACATACATGCAAACACACAGATGTTCACCCACACAAACTACACATACTGAACATGCCAACACAGAAAACCTTTGACACGTCCCGGAACACAATCATACAACATCAACTCCTCCACGTATATCCTACCAAAAACTGACACTTTACAGTCTTCCATGCAAAACAACATGCACCGACACACATTCGTTTGTCACTTGGTAAGTAAACACACATGCAGTGCTCAGCCCACAGAGCAAATTCAGATAAACCATGTTCAGAGCATCAAGCTGAGGCCCAACCTGGTAGCCTCCTGGAGACAGGTAAAGTGAAAAGGGTCTTAATTACTAGACACACAAGCTGTTAGGAAATTTTTAGGAACACTGGCCACAGACAGTATACTTCCCTCATCTTTCCATTCTGAGAGCACACAGTGGTGATGGCATGTGGTGACCAGACATGCCACACCCAGAATCCCTGTACTAGAAACAGGGGCCTTCTGTGATTTTTTCCATCTACTAAATCCAGCTGCTGCTCAAAACACAGGGCCCTACATTCTCTTGTCTCTTTTCCACCTCCTCCCGCCCCACCCCCTTTGATTTGGATGCTTTTTAAATGCCAATCCATCTCTAGCAACCAATTTTCCAAGGCCTGTTTCACACAGGGCTTGCATGTGTTAGAACTGAACTAACTATTCAGGAAAGGGGAAGAGGAGGAAGGCCCAGCAACTGCAAGGGTGGAGGCAAGGGGAGCTTGTACTAGGCCTGGGGGCAGTGGGTCAGAGGGAGACTGCACCTAATGCCAGCCTCTATGCCTGTAGCTAGAAGCTGAGCGAGGGCAGCAGAAGGTGAGTTGCAGGACCAACCAGGAGGCTCTGGATCTGAGAGTGGATGGGCTGAGCAGGTTCCCATGCAGTTGTATCTGAGACCTCCCTGAACCCTTGCATAGCTGAGCCAGATCAATACCCTTTGCCTGAGTCCAGATTACAGCTGGGGTCCATGAGTCTTCAGGTCCATATGCAGACAAGGTGGCCTCTGGGCCCCCATGACTCTCACCCCAAGACACTGATTAGAGGCTAGTGGCAATGGTGAAGTATTCCTTGGGGGTCTGCAGGTAAAGAGGAATACCCAAGTTAGAAAGTGACCTCCCAGTCCAATAAATCACCCCTGAAATCTAAATTTTTAAATCTCCCCAAGAAGAGGTTTCCAACTCTCAAGCGTTCCATAAGCTGAAAGGAACAAAGAAGCATACTGTATGTCAGTGAGAAAAGGATATGAAATAGTGTGTACAGGGGTGATGGTGTATCTAAACCAAAGAAAACACTAACCCACATGATAAGGGGGCTACTGTGGCTACCTTTGAAGACTAAGGTTTTTTTGTCGTTTAACTTAATGTTTTCCAAAAGTTTCACAATTGGCCTTTTCTCCTTTTAGTGAGGAAAAAAGTTACTAGAACACCAACTGCAATCAACATGTCAATAATCTAATGATCTCACTAAAATGCTTAGGACTGGGAAGGCCTTTTTGGTATCAAGCCTGAGTTCATCCTCCTGGTGCTGGTATCCTAGGTAAACCCAAGAAAAACTGGAGGACAACTGCTCAACAGACACAGCCTTCCGGCCAAAACCGGCATACATTTAGCTGCCTGCCCAGTACAGGTAGGAGGGAGAAGGGACAGAACCCAGGTGAGTCCACGCCTCTTAAGAGACTAAGAGAAAAGGAGGGCCCTAGAGTGAACAGTTGGGGACTCAAGGCATGAGAAGCCTGAGGGAGGGGCCATCGTTGGCAGGCGGGCTAGGCTGGATTGGCAGCAAGGTTCCGGAAGAGGGTGCCCCGGGGGGCAGGCGGGGTGCCCGGGCTCAGGAGGTAGGAATGTGCCTTCTGGCCAGGCCGCCCTGCAGCTGCCAACTAGGGGAGGCTGTGCTCCCGGGCTGGAGGAAGCCGGCTGGGGCTGCAAGGTCTAAGCCCGGATATGGGTGCCTTGCTGGCCCCCTTCTCTTTCTAGCCCCTGGGCAGAGGGAAAAGCAGAGCTGGAGGCCCAGAGCCTTAACTTTCAAAGGCCCTCCCGAAGCACGAGTGTGGAGCGGTGAGGAGTCTTGCCTGCCCATTATCCTGGCCTCCGGAAGCCACCTCCCGAGACAACCCACACAGGATCTCACCACAGTCCCCAAACATCCAGGGAGGGGGACGCTACAGGGACAGGGACACGTGCACGGGCCTGAGGCCCCGTAAGCAACCACGGAATCTCTGGGGCCCAAAGCCCGCCTCCTACCCGCCACCTTCCGGGAAAAAGAACGGGCTTCGCCAGGGGGCGGGGCCTCGACAGCCCTACCCCGTCTTCGCAGAGCATGCTGGGCTGGTGCTGCCATGGTGATGCGAGCGGCCCGCCTCCCGCCCCCCCCAACACGCCCGCGGCACCCGGAGGCTTCCCCCCCGCCCCGCCCGGCCCTGCACTGCGGGCCAGGGCCGGCCCGGTGGGCTGCTGGGCGCGGAAACCCTGGGTGGCCAAGTTGGTGCGCGCCGCGAGAGGGCTGGGGTGGGCAGGAAGTGTGGGCACTTGCTCTCCCGCCGCCCCCACTCGAGGTCGGGGCGAAGAAAGGAAATGGCCCCGGAGGCGGTCGCGGAGCTGCCCACAGATCTAGCCCAACAGCTCCCGCATCAGCCTTCCACAGGCGAGGCGCGGCCTCCTCACACCTAGAGAAGTGGGCCGAAGTGGGGTCACCCGCTGTGTAGTAAATGGTAGTCTGTCCAAAAGAAGACTCCCCAGCAGTGGGGCTGTCTTCCTGGTTCTCTTTGTTACCCCCAACCTGTGCGCCTCCGAAACCAGCTTAGGTGGGCAGGTTGGCTCCCTAGGCCTGGGGCTGGGGAGGACAACCTCAGCGTGGCTGTCTTCCATCGAGGCCCCAAAGTACCCCCAAGACTGAGTAGAAGTTCCTGTCCAAGAGAAGCAGGGAGGCTGAACTCCCCAGGGAGCCCTTCTTACTTACTTCCAGCACGACAGGGAAGCAGGCACCCTGGCAGTCCTACATGTGAGTGGCTCTGCCCATATCAGGTGGGCAAAAGAGCCTAGATCTGTTGAAAGACTCAGTGGCAGAGGTGAGACTTGGCCCCTGACCACTGTGACTCCAGATGCCAGTCGCACACACTGGCACTCCCTGCTTCCTGGCCGCCCAGCCCAGGCTGGTCCAGCCGCCTATCTGGCCCAGAGCAATGGCCTGGCCTCCCATCCTTTTCCCACCCCTCCCACCTACCACAGGCTTGGCTTCCCTTCTGAGCCGCCAATCTGCAGCCACACAAAGCCCTGTTTGTTTGCTTTCTCTGCTTTTCCCTCTGGATCCGATGTCTTTCTCCGATACCTGCCGGCTGGGCTTCCTCTCCAAGCAGTCTGCCCAGCCAGCTGATGGGAAGGAGGGGCAACCACTGCAGCAAGCCCTGCCTCTAGGCCACTCTCTTTCTTGGATCCACCTCCCAACGCAAGGGGTTCCTAGCCTAGGTGGCCTGATCCACCACAATGGCTAAGAGCTTTCACTGTGCGTCAGAATGTAGGTGCCAGCTGGGTGGAGCAGCAGAGATGCCTGGGGCAGGGGGAGGGGAGGAGAAGCCCAGCCAACCTCCCTGATCCTTTTGTGAGCAAGGCTTGTTTTGTTTGTCAATCAGAAAGGCTGCCCTTGCATTTCCCAGCAACCCACAGGCTGCTAGGAGTTAAGGAGATGATTGGGACCAGAGGGCCCGGGTGCAAGGCTCTCTGGCCTTTACTCTTTCTGGGGACTCAGATCAGGCTGCCCTGCGGGGGCCCCCACTCCGTAGGAGGGCACCACTCTGGGCGGACACCTGGTCAGGTCCTCCTGGTGGCAAACATCCACTGAGGTATCTCAGGAAGTCCTGCACAGTCTATGTGAGATGAAGCAGAGCTTTCACAGGCAAAGAAAAATAAACACCCGCATTCCACACCACCTTCTCTACCTGCAGAGCAAAGCTGTGCTCTCTCCCTGTTCAAATAAAGAAACTCAACGTTGATATGGTACAGAGATACAGCAGCCCAGCCTGGCTCCCTCTCCCAGAGCTCTCTGGTTAACTGGACACACTGGGTGGCCTAGGACAGATCCTCACCTCCCTGGGGCTCTCTTCTTTCCCTCCCATCCCCTTCAGTGCTGTTTAACCCCTCTCTGCCACCCCAGGATGAAGGCATGATTATGTCCACTTGACAGATAAGGAAACAGGAGGCTTCAGGAAGGAAAGCCACAGAAACAAACACTGCCTCTGTCAGAATTCAAACCTATGGCCAACTCCAAGCCTTAAAAAACTTCCCACTAGAGAATAGTCTTAATTATCTCCTAAATGAAGGTCTGATAATCACGAAGAAAGTGAGCAGCAGGCACTGCCTGTCTGGAGCCCCACAGATGTAATCTCCAAATCAGCTCTGCCACTTGGTTGCTGTGTAACCCTAGGCAGATCACTTAACCTCTCTGAGCTTCCATTTCCTTACTAATCTATATAGAGCAGTTAATAAGGCTTAGGGAGGGCCACCCATTGCCTGGCACAATAGCAGGTACTCCTTAAATGATGGTTTTTCTCCATGATCCCTTTCGGTATCTAAGGAGCCAGACGTTCACTTACCAGAGGAACCAAGCTTCCACCTCTGCTTTCACCAGCCAGCTGTGCTGCCAGTCACTCTCCTATCACCATCTCTGGCCCTCTGGAAATCTCAGGCAGAGGCCATGGGCTGCCAAGCTAAGCTCTTAGGGCTCCTGTCCTGCCCAGGAGACATAGTCACGTCAAGGAAACAAAGCCAGTTCCATCCACTTCCTGCTGGACTCAAGAAGAAAGTCGTTCAATTAAGTCTGATTTGGCAAAAAGTTCTGTTTTTAGTGCTATTTTGGGCCACAGTGGGGATTTTCTGTGCTTGTCTCAAAGGTATCATAAACTGGATTCCTTCCTACCTCCCCCACTCTGTGTTTGAAATGAAAATATTGTTCTTCCTCTCTCTTTTTTCTGCTTCTCTTTCCCACCTACAAGAGAGATGCAAATGGAAGATGAGGCCAGGACAGTACCCAGGCCTCAACTCAGGCCCCACAGCACAGAATGATGGGAAGTGTAGTTCTTCATAGGAGGGACCATCTGCCTCCCCTTAACTTCTCTCCCTCTGAAAGATCCTACTTGGGTATTGTGAAGCTGGGTCTGTTCCAGTGTCTCCTAGACACACACCAGGAGCCTAGCAGAAAGACACACTTTCTGCTATCTATCTCTGAAAGAGCCTGGGTTGTCTTGGGCTAGAAAAACCTCAACAGCTCTGCCATCTCTAAAGGAGCGCAAAGCCTGAATCCTTCCTACAGTTTGTACTTTCCCTTCTCAGTTCATAAAACAATTACAGCGAATCACATCATTGTGAACACTATGCAATCACTCTGTTATACCTGACTGCCGACCAGACTGGGCTCTTCCAAAGGGCAGGTGCTGTCTGTCTGCTTGGCCCTCCTATTCCCCTCAGGACAATGGGCTTCCTGGGCAAGAAGACTTGTGGTGCAGACCTGTCCTGTGCATCATAAAACATTTAGAAACATCCCTGGCCTCTGCCCACTAGATACCAATAGCATCTCTCTAGTTCAGGCAACCAAAAACAGTTCCAGAGATGGCTCCCCTGAGGGATAAAACCATCCCAATTGAGAACCACTGCTCCGCCGACTGGCACAGCGCTTCCTGAGAATACTCATGACTCTGCACCCCTCTAACAGACAGGTGATTTTTATTTTATCTCTTACCATAATCATGTACAAATTTCATTTTTCCTATCAGACTAGAATCTTCCAGAAGACAAGCCCATGTTGCCTGGGTTGTGTATCAGCAACCACTCAAAACTCTTTGTGGAAGGAGAAATTGTCAGAGCGTCAAAAAACCCAAGACTGAAAGCCAGTTTGGTTTCCCCTGCTTCCTTACTGCACGCTTGGGTTGCTTGGAGGACTCTTCAGTCATAATGACTTTTGTCCTGTTAGGCTAATGGGAGTCACAACTTCATATCTCTAAGGAGCTACACTTCCTAAGAAGAAAGAAATTTTTTTTTCCTGGTAGCAGGGATCTAACTCAGGACCTTGCGCTTCCCAGGTAGGCATGGTACCACTGAGCTATATCCTGACACCCTAAGGAAAAAAATCTTACGGGTAGTTTTTGCCTTACATTTTTTTATTGGTACATTTTAGATATACATATAACATTCATCACAGGGAATTTGTACCTATATATGATATATCTTGCTTATTTTGTTGTTGAGGTTGTTTTTTTTGAGACAGGGTCTCACTTTGTAGCTCAGGCTGGCCCTGAGCTCACTATGGAGCCCAGGCAAGCCTCGAACTCAGCAATCCTCCCACCTCTGCCTCCCAAGTGCTGGGATTACAGGGTGAGTCATCACGCCTAGCATTGTGGGGTATGGTACTGATTGCTGGTGGGCGTGAGTCACCACACCCAATATCATATCATTGTATGTGTATCCTAACCTCTGAGCTAAATCTCTGGCCCCCAACTGGTTTTGTTTTTTTTTTGTTGTTGTTTTTGTTTTGTTTTGTTTTGTTTTGTTTTG
>PVIC010050989.1:0-12597 GCA_004025085.1 Thryonomys swinderianus
TGTTTTAATGTTTAGATCCTTGATTCACTTTTATTTTACTTTAGTACACCTGAGAGATATGGGTCCTGCTCCAACCTTCTGCAGATAGATGTCCAATTTTCTCATAACCATTGAACAGGCTATCTTCCATCATGAATTTTTGGCTCTTTTCTCAAAGATAAAATAGCTGAATGTGTCCGGGGACAGGTCTCTATCCTATGTCCTGTTCCATTGATCCACACATGTGTATGTGTAATACCTAAGATTCCTTTTCTCATTCTTGTCTTAATTCCAGAAGATTTACAAACTCCTCTGTAGCAGAATACAAATATGAAGAAAAGAGTAATTGGGTGCACACTGTATGAAATATGTGCATGTAATGATATGTAACATCAAAAAATATAACATGGAGAGAATTAAGGTATAGTAGTTGAGAAGAATGAACATGTTTATCTTTACTAGAGAAGGTGAAGACATATAAGTTAAAAAGGTACATATGGAATTTTTAAGAAGAGGCAGGAATAGGATTAAGGACAGAAATTCTTTCATGCATCATTGCTATAACTGTCAACTTTTTGAATTATAATATGATGAGTAATTAGGGGTAAAGAAAAATGTGATGGTAATAAATTATTAAAGTTTATTAATGCTTGTGTAGCATTATACTCATTGTGAGGATTTGGTACATTTACACTGCATTTCTTACCTCTTGCTTTCTCTCACCCTTTCCTACCTCTGAACTCTCTTTATCTTCATGGCCCTTTCTCACCTGCAAAAGATTGACCTCCCTATTTTGTATTTTCTAGCTTTTATTTTCCTCTATTAATTTTTTTATGTTTTGGGTTTCTCATGTATGAGAAAGCAAGCCATATTTATGCTATGCATGTCATTTATTCACACAATTATAGTTTAAACTGTTTAACAGTGAGAGTGAAGAATGAGATTGTAAAGGAGTCACTTAATACCACTCCAAAATATGCCGCTTTAATATGGAGATTCCTTCCAACTGGGCTACTTCGGTAAGTGCAAATGTAGAAAGAGGCTGTCTCTGAATTTATCTGCCTTTTGATAGCTCTTCTAAAAGGAGCTCAGTTTCCTTGAATTTCCTCCCGAGGAGTCACGTCAGCTAGAGGGAAGAGTTCCTTATTAACCAGTCAAGACTGGTTTAAAATCCAGCACACAGGACTGGAGGTGGATATCATGCACAGATGTTTGTGAAAGCTGGGCACTGTCTTCATGAAGGTCTGTTCATCCTTCCCTCAAATCATTTGCTCTCCCTTCGGGAGCCCCATCCTCACTCAGCACCTTCCGACGAACTGGAACTTCAAAGGATTTACACTTTTGTTTTCCTGTGGTGAACCCCTGAACATAACAGATTGAATATTGGTTTCATGTCGATTTTTTTTTTTTTTGAGACAGGGTCTCGCTTTGTAGTTCAGGCTGGCTCTGAGCTCACTATGTAGCCCAGGCAAGCCTCGAACTCAGCAATCCTCCTGCCTCTGCCTCCTGAGTGCTGGGATTACAGGCGTGGGCCACCACGCCCAGCGGTTTCATGTCAATTTTTTGTTTGTTTACTGTGGGTTTATTTTATAGAATCAATTATCAAACACGGAGAGGACACAAGGAAAGTTTTTTTTTTTCTTTCTGTATAGTATCGTGGCATTGGAGAAAACCATGTTTTTAAATCTAAAGTATAATAAGTCAGAAAAGGAAAAGAGAGATGAAAAGAAAAAGAGAGGCAGAATTTGTGGAAATAGGGACCTGAGGGAAGGAAGATTAGTGAGGAGGATGGTAAAAATAAAATAAAATGATCAGGAATGCTTATGTATATATACCAATTCCCTAAGATTTATATACTAATAAAATATTTCCTAAAAGGAAAAGCTACCTCAGTTACCAAATTAGGAAAAAAATAATTTTTTTTTTATTAGTCACAAAGGTTTGTATTCAGGTCTTCGAATTCTAACCAATTATTTGATGAAATAGCGTTGAGGCATTCTAAGCAAGGGCGAATGTTGCTCACATAAATATACTTTTAATATTTTTAATAGCCACCGTGTGAGGAGTGAACCAAGAGTGAAGGAGGAGAGGAAACTGAACACCTACAGTAAACCCTTGAAAGCTGTGTTCTCCTAGAAACGACCCAAGTGAAAACTAGGCAAAGAATGTGACAGGATTTCAGAAATATTTAAAAGGTAGAATGAAAAAGGAAGTGAGCCCGATATTAAATACAGAAATAGCAGAAAATAATGAAAAAAGAAAAACTATATATATTATGTATTCAAGTTGATCCTCATGTTGATGAAATCTGAATATGTTCTGTTTGTGTAATAGATTCCTCATTTCACCATCTAGCTAATTCCTAGTTGGTTTTTTTTCTGTTTTTTTTTTTTTTTGTTGTTGTTGTTGTTGTTTTTGCTTTTTGAGACAGGGTCTCACTTTGCAGTTCAGGCTGGCCCTGAGCTCACTATGGTGCCCAGGCAAGCCTTGAACTCAGCAATCCTCCTGTCTCTGCCTCCCGAGTGCTGGGATTACAGGCGTGAGCCACCACATCCGGTATTTCCTAGTAATTTTTGAGATATTAATTCAAATGTTATACCTAATTAGAAACTCTTCTTAACACAAATAACTGTTACATATTCGTGTTTCCTTGTCACCTTTCCTCAAGCAAGCATAATTAAAAATTATAATTTCTTTTGAAATTTTTCTCTTCTTCACTGGAGCATAAGATTTATGAGACTTATTTTTGTGTGTATTATTCAGCTGAGATACTCAAGTAGCTAACATGGCAATTTGAGCAGTCAGGTCATGATAAATATTTGTAAAGGAAATAACTGATACACTAAAAAATAGGAATGAATGGAGATCATAAATGTATGATTATTATGATTATGCTTTTAATTTAAGAAGTTATATCTACATTGACTTAAATCTCAAGGGAAAAAAGCCTGCAATCTAAACTTTTGAGGCAATTTCTAAAAGGACATTTTGGCAGGCAGGCTATGCATATGATAGATGTGATTTCTTTAATCATGTCTCCCCTGTGAGTTTTATTACTTTCTCTAAAGTGTGTGTGGGAAGCCATTTTGCTTCTCTGAGCAGTGAGACTGTTCATTTTGATATGTGGCTTAGTCCTTAGCCATCTTGAAGATCATTTTTCTTCACACATGTAGCCATAACCTTTGAGAATTTCGAAAGTGTTCCTAATCTAATAGTCTTTGAATTAGAGAGCTGAGAGCTGAATGAGAAGTATTCAAGGAGAAAGATGCTTACCATAATATGATTCTAAGCTCAAAAATTCATTCATCCATAGCTTTAAAAAGACCCAAGACAAGCGACCTCAGGTCAGGGGAGCAAGTCGCATTTTATAGAGAAGGATGATTTGAGGCTATAAAAATTTTTTTGTGGCTTATCGTTTCACTTTAAAGAAATAATAGCTTTAAAATTTAGCAAGGGTGGGCCCAGAGGACACATTTTTTGGATAGTTTAACTCTAACATTTTTTAAAAGTCCCAGAGAGTAATGGAAGATAGATAATCCTCCCTTCCCAATATCTGTCTATCAAATACATGGTTGGGGAAACTGACCCTACATCTTTCTCTAGCAAATGGTAAGAAACCTGAGGAGCTTTCACTAACATAAATGCTAGGAAGTAAGATTTCCTAATCTGTATCTTTAATATCACAAATAAATTTATAATGATGTTAGCTGTGCAGAAAGTAACAGTAATAATTTACTTTGGGATTGTAGATATCAAGTTATTTAGATATATAAGATCATTCAAGTTTTAAAAAAAAAATGAAGCATGGCATTTTCATGGAACTTATGTTTGGCAGCCATGGAATCCAATCGTGATCTTCTTGCTGTCTAGCTTTGAAACTTGAAACATAAAATCTAGCTCTGTCTATTGATCTATTATTTTGATAGGTGAAATGTGAGAAATTTATTAGGCGACTCAAACCCTGTCCACTCAATTAAGCTGTCAGTTATAAAAAAATATTTTAAATTGTTAATAGAAAGAATGCAAAGATTATGAAATGAACCTTTTCTCCATGAAAGTATAAAATTAGTCATACAGCTTCCAATGCTCAACAGATTCGTACAGTAGGAGCACAGATTCATCAATGAACCAAACAACAGAGCTACTGACACAGACACTATCACCACTAGAAGAGGCATTTCTCTGGACTCATCCTTGACAGATAAGTTCTGCTTTTGCATGTAGCTTAAAACAACTGACTACTGACAAAATTAGAGGAGCAGATCCAGTTGCCTCTGTGTTAGATACAAGGTAGATCTGGAAAGTAATTTTCTGACACTAAGTTTGGGAAGATAAGGACTCAGGTTCCTAATTCAGCCGGAAGGGTAACCAGAAGTACTTGCTAGTTATAAAACATAAAAATATAAAATAAAACTCCACTATAATCTTCAATCTTAAAATTATGCATATCCTCAGAGGGGGAAATTAATTCACATGAGAGTAATTAAATTTTCTGCCTTGTATAAAACTATTTTGACATGCTGGATACACAGTTTTGATCAGCTACACTAAAAGCAACAATTGAGTATTAGGTCTTTTGTATTCAAAGTCTTTATTTAGAAATTAGTACAATTAGGTTCTTTTTATTATTCTTTATACTTTACTACCTCAATTCTTGACAATGCCAACATAATGAATTGCAGAAAGATCAATCAGTCCACAAGGTATTTTATCAAATGATTCATCCATACAACTTGAGAAATACAAAAAAGTAGATAACTATTTCTTCAGTTTTAAAGATATAAATTTTCACTGTACTTAAGGTTAGGAGTCAAAATTTTGGTAAATGCACACTATCTCAGAATTGTATGAAGGATCAGAAGCTAATGTTTCTTTTGGGATTTTGACAAAGCATGTCTAATTTAAAAAAAATAATGTGTCTTTGTTTTTGTACTGTTGTCTTGATGTTTTACCTATGATACTTCCATTATAATTATACTAGTGTGATGAATGAACATAAATTATAAAATAAATTTGAAAATTTTATTAGCAAAATTTGAATTTTTTCCATCCCATAGGAATATTGACAATATCCTGAAACTCTAAAGTGAGTTTTACTGGCTGCATATTTGCTCGGGTTGCGGTGTCTGGCGGCTATCGCTTCCTGGCCTTATGAGCGAGCAGCCGAACTCTTCCTGCACAGCCTGCTGTGCTGATCGGAGCGTGAGACGGTTTGAATCTAACACGAATCTCATTGCTAAGACAAGTTCGAAAGTGTGCACATTCCTTGGTTTCCACATCACACGGCCTTGTTCCTATTCCTTTATTCTGTATGAAAGTTGAAAAACATTGCTAGAGCAAAAATAAAACAAAACCTGTGAAGCCTATGTGGCTTCCATGACATGTTAGGAAATGCCAGCGTTTTATATTTACCATTCAGTTTCACTTTATATATTGGTTGGATCAGTCTACAAATTGCCATTGTTTACTTGTATAGGTATATGGCATATAAATGAAGAAATAATTTGTCAGGCTATGTTAATGATACATCTGGCAGATACGATAAATTTGTTTCTCATTAGAGGTGAATTCTAGGTTCCAGTCCTGACATCCAAAATCATAAGGACGAGAAATGGCACCTAAGAAATGCTTGACCACAAAATGAATAGAGATTTACCATAAAACTTCTTTAGATATTCTTTCACACTTTGTTTTTATTAACATATCAATTGTACACATTAATAAGCAAACAAACACTGCTTTGGAAAGTTATGCAGGAAAATGAAATATAAACTGATGAAAACATGAGGCAAGAGCAGCGCGAGGAGAGAAGTACGCACCGAGGTCCTCCTGACACCTCTCCTGCCAAGATGGTCAATGTACCAAAAACTCGAAGGACTTTCTGTAAGAAATGTGGCAAGCATCAGCCTCACAAAGTGACCCAGTATAAGAAGGGCAAGGATTCCCTGTATGCCCAGGGGAAGAGGCTCTATGATCGGAAGCAGAGTGGCTACGGTGGGCAGACAAAACCAATTTTCCGGAAGAAGGCTAAAACCACGAAGAAGATTGTGCTGAGGCTTGAGTGTGTGGAGCCTATCTGCAGATTGAAGAGGATGCTGGCCATTAAAAGATGCAAGCATTTTGAACTGGGAGGAGACAAGAAGAGAAAGGGCCAAGTGATCCAGTTCTAAACTTTGTGCCCTGTTCTTTCAACTTTGAGGCAAAAATGTTGAAGCTGTAGAGAAAATAAATACAGTAGCATTCATACCAAAAAAATAATAATAAACTGATGAAAACATGTCATGTAAACAGTGATGAATGATTGAGAGATAACAAGTAGAAAGAGGAAGGATTTACTGTATTTTTACCTTTGAGATAAATTTTAGTGTATTTTTACCTTTATTGGTACATTGTATATACACTTCATGATCACACTCAATATTGAGAATTTGTACCAGTATATGACATGACTTAATTCTCATTTTTCCCATTCCCCTACCAACCACACATACGCCCCCTAAAATACATGTTTTGTTTCCCTATTACCACATTTTTTCTTTAAAAAAATGAAATAACTTTTTGATTCAGACATATAGAAATAACAAACACTGATATGTTTATTATAACATCTTTAAAAGGATAATGTAGTGAAAATTCTGCATTTTTAAGTAATTGCAGTGTTCAATATACACATTCATCTCGTCCATAAAATCTTACCGCGTGCCTTGTCATGTGATGACTATTTTGAGCTCTGTGGATTACTTACATGTTTTATTAATTGTACAAAATATATATGTGTGGGCCAAGAACAAGTTATAGTATAGATTTTTAGTTTCAAATTGAGGGAAGATATTATATGAAAAGTTTCTTTTGTAATTTGTTTTATATTCAGATAGAAAAAAAGCTGTATTTATTTGCTTTGTTTCACCTTGCTATATTTTGTTGTTTAGAAATGTGTTTCAGATGGATGCTGGATAGAATGGAACAAGCAGAAGCCAGGAAATGAACACAATGACAAAAGACTTCCAAGAATTGAGATGAAAAAAGACAAATTTAGGGAAACTGCCAAAGAGCATCTTTGGCAGAAGAGAAGAGAACTTCAAATAAAACAAGGATTTGTATTTCAACATGAAAATTGGAAGCAATATTAAATGTGAAATATTACCTGTCTATGTATTTAATACATAAATTTATATAAATTTATAGTAAACATTTTAATATTACTACACACTGGCCTGCAGTTGTTAGAAATAATATTAAGAGAATACATGACCCTTTTATTCCATTTCCCTCAGTGATAAAACCTGAGAAACACAGTATGTCACAAGTATGTGACAATTATTTTAATTTTATTTTTTAATAAATTGAGTTTATTGGGACATTTGAGGAATGCATTATGACCATATTCCTCATAGACAATTTGTACCAGTACATGATATCTTGATTGTTATTTTCTGACTCTTCTGCCCTCTCTTCGATCACCTCTGTGCCCCTACCTGAAAGATATTGTGAAATAGAAAAAAATGCTGAAAGGGAAAAGGTCCTGGGTGGCCACAGGAAAAAACAAAGGAAGGAAAGAAAAAAAAAATGGTGGTAAAAAAGAAAAAGCAGTAACAATGGTTAAGTATACAACAGTTATACATTGAAAGTATTGCCAGTGCCAGATACAAGATACATATAAAAACAAATTATACTTTCTTTGAAATCAGTGTTAATTTTCCTAGTATTTGTCAAGAGAATTTTAATTTGAGGCTTTTTACCTTTTCTAAGTGATGATAGATTTTCATCTTTGTGATCTTAAATTTCATCAACAAATGCGCACGAGTTGTATTTTTTTATTTCATTTAATTCAACATAATTTCTTTTCTAAAATTTCATCGGAATATCATCTTTGACTCATAGATTATGTACAAATATGATGTTTAGTTTTCAATTTTTTAAATCTGTTATCTTTATGAAATTACTCTATAGTTAGATATCATTGTGGCTGGAGAAAATACACTTTTGTGAGATTTATTTCATAGTCCAATAAAAGGTTCTTTTTGTATAAACCTTAGAGACATTCTGAAAGAAGTGTACTCTGGTGTCTTTGAGTGAGGTAATCTATACATACCAACCAAGCCCTGTTAATTATGATGATGTTGAGTTCTTTGTATTTGCTGATCTTGCTGTTTTTCTATATATTTAATTTTATCAGTGAAGTGCCCAACTACTTAGATTTTTTAGTTTTTTTCTATCAGATCATTTTTTCCTGAGATATTTTAAACTCTATTTTTGTTCATTTATATGGGCCTGGCATATATTCTTTGAGGACTGACAATTTTCTGTTATATAACTCCCCTTTTATAATAATTTAATTTCCTTTGACTTCTATATTGCCTAATATTAATATGTCTATTTCTTTCCTTTGATTAATATGTTTGACATGTTTTTATTTTTAAATGCTTATGTCATTGCATTCTAAGTAAGTTTTCGGTAAATAGTATGTAGTTGTGTCATGTTTTCATGTCTATTCTGAATATGTTGGTCTTTTAACTACATTCAGACTATTTTCATAACTGAATTTTTTTTTTTTTTGAAATAGGGTCTCGCTTTGTAGTTCAGGTTGGGCCTGAACTCACTATGTAACCCAGGCAAGTCTGGAACTCAGCTATCCTCCTGCCTCTGCCTCCCAAGTGCTGAGATTACAGGCGTGAGCCACCATACCTGACCATAACTGAAAATTTTGATAGGGTTTAATTATATCTTGTGACTTGGATTTGATTTTCAATGTATTTATTTTGCTACTCACTCTGCTATATTTTTAGTTTGTATGAGTAATTCTACCATTTTTATAGATTCAGTCTAATTGTTCTGCATTATTTTTAAGTCTGTGTAGCCTCTTTTGGTTTAACATATATAGCTTTTCTACAAATATAGAAAATGTATCCCACTTTTTGTCTTTATATGTTCTCTGTTAGTAAAATACTTTTATTTTGAAGTATTACCTTTACATAGAGTTAGGTCTTTTATTAGTGTCCTTTGCATAAATGCCATGAAATATGAGAGTGACTGATTTTATGAAGAAAAGATAATTATTCAGTTCACAGTTGTAGAAGTTCAAGGCTAGAGAACATGCAGCAGCTTAGCTGTCACGAGGGTTCTCTCCAGGGCATCACACCCTTATGGATAGAAATGGTGGGCTGAGGACAGGTGGAGCAAGTGACCCTGTGCGGGACAGAAGCAGGTTAAGGAGGGCCAGGCTTGTTCCACTTAGAACAGCCCTCTCAGAGGAGGGAGCTCTGTTCTACAAAGACTTCATTAATTCCTTCCGTGGGCAGGGCCCCAGTGACTGTCCCCTTGGCCTTCCACCTGTAGTTCCCATGTAGTCACCATGATCTCACTAAGCACCAAGCTTTCACGGACTCTTAAAGGGAGATAACTAACATCCAAATTATGGCAGATACTTTAGACAGGGTTACATTTTGCACTTTTTGTGACATAATTTAGGAAATCTAAAGGGAAAAGTATAGCTTTTTAGCATTTTATGTCTGTATACTTTTGTACAAAATGTTATAATAGATAAATTTTTGTAGTTTATTTTTGGATATTGCCCAATATATACTAGTTTAATATGCCTGAAAAATATTGTTCTAAGTTTCTACAGATTGTCTTGTGTGCATGTATGTGTAATATATGTGTGTGTGTGTATGAATGTTGAACATGTTTCTAATAGTTTTTAGACTTCAGTGGTTAATATCAAATAAAATTTAAGCTAGAATAATTGCTTTTATCCTAATTTTTTATTTCTTTAAATGAGACAATATTTTATTGTTAATAGTGGTAGCTGAAAATAGCATTTAATAAAAAACTCAGCAACATTTATCAATTTCTCAAATTTTCATAAAGGGATATCACAATAAATTAACACTATATATCAATGCTTTTCTATAAGAAAGTAGATGCTTTTAGAAATGAAACTATAATAAAATGAAATATAACTAGCCAAATATACACATTTAAAGCATATATATATGGTGTATGTAATTTGAGATTCTTGAAAGTTGGATTGATAGAGAATATGGCTAATAATTTTATTGCAGAAATAACCAAAGTTAATTAACAATTAAAATTATTTTTTAAAAATATGTATTCAATTCGTAGGAACAATATTGACTTCACACATGATATTCACAGACGATTGGTAGAAAAACTCATAAGCATGTATATGATCCCAATTATGAGTTACAAAAGATGAAAAGACTTGGAAAATATGTAGATGGATAATACATCACTCATGAACTTAAAAGTCTCTCTTAAGGTCTCTAGCAGCAGCATATCTCAGAGCTTATGACATCTGTGGAAACAGATGACAGGTGTTAGAATTCTAGTTTTTATTTGAGATTGAGATTTGAAGGAAGTTAATTTCTTCAATGCCTCAGTTTCTGCCTCTAAAGAGGTAATAGTTCTTAACAGAAGTAAACAGCAAAATATTCGTAAAGGATTTATAACTGTACCTGGAACAAAGAAAATGTCTTCTATTTGCTTTATTTAAAAAACAAAGTAATTCTCGAGGAGAATTGTTTTAAGTAATTAGAATTTCTAAGGAAAAGACTAATGACAATTCTGGGCACAGAATGAATCAAAAAAGGACACAGTGCTTTAGGAAATACATCTGCTGTATTGACACCATAGTTCAGAGGACAAGGATGAGAGCAAAGTAAAAACAAAAGGAAACACACCATTTCTCTATAATTAGGGTGAAAAGGGTTTAAAAGGACAGAAGAAAGATGAGAATCATGTACGGCCATGTCCTGACCCTAAGAACAACCAGTCCCCCTGAATCCACAGTTTCACCTTCTACAGTTTCAGTTACTCATGTTCGACTACATTCTCAAAATATTAAACAGGCCGGGTGTGGTGGCTTACACCTGTAATCTCAGCACTCGGGAGGCAGAGGCAGGAGGATGGCTGAGTTCCAGGCTTGCCTGGGCTACATAGTGAGCTCAGGGCCAGCCTGAACTACAAAGTGAGACCCTGTCTCAAAAAAAAAAAAAAAAAAAAAATATATATATATATATATATATATATATATATATATATATATATATATATTAAACAGAAAACTCCAGAAATAATTCCTACCTTGAACTTGTATACCACTTTTGACATGATAAAGTATTACAACATTTTACATCTCCTCCTCAGGACAGAAATGATCCCTTTGTCCACACAGCCAGGCTGCATGAGCCTCTTAGTCACCATGTTGCTGATTGGATTGACCATCAGTCTTTGAGTAATCCTCCCTAAAACTCTGCATTTCACATCACAGTGTTTGTATCACTGACCTCAGCTCGGCTCATTGGCCAGCTATCGCATCATCTCCCATTCCTCAAGAAGAGGAAAAAGAGCGAGAACAGTACAATGAAATATTTTGGGAGGGACTCCATTCACATGTTTTCATTTCATATTTTAGAAGTTGTCTTCATTATTAGATATTATTAAATCTTTTTAAAGATGTAAGTGAAAATTATTATCAAGGGCATCAATGTCCTGTTAGCAAGTGACTCTTGACTGAAACATTATTCTCAATGATTTAAGCATTTTTCCAGATGTCTAGTGAATATAAGGAAGGGGCTGGTATAGGGGATACGCTATATAGTTACTCAGGATTACCACATTCAATTAATCTGTTAATTTGTATATCATTATAATAACTGGGAAAATCAATACTTGTTTCACTGAATAATAGATTATTTGGGGTGTCACTTTAAAGTATAAACATCTTTACTGTGCCTATTAGTTTAACTGTATGATAGGAATGTATGTGTAGGAAAAATTAGGGTATATTCAGTAGTTGACCATATCTGTGTTTCTAGGTACCTTCTGGGCTTTTTGAAATAGACCAGTGTCAGACAAAGGGGATTACTCTTTAAAAATAGAAAATAAAGAAATCATATTGCACAGGAAAGGGAAATTTCTTCTCTATCTTCTCAAAGTTTGCTGCAATAAACTGACAATATATTAAATAAAAGAAGTCATACACATTTAAAATGGGAAAAATAAAAACATAGGAAAAATCACAGAAATCCAGTTATACACAAATTCAATGTGATCCAGAAATTTATATACCTAATTTTTTTTCTATAGGGAGGAAGAAAAATGTGCGATGTTAGAGAAATATTAAGTGATTTTTAGGGCAACTCAAAGAGCTTGAACAAAGGTATTTGGATCCACAGAAAAATCAATAGCTTGTAAATTATTATAAGTGGACTGTAAGTGCAATAGAGGTTAGAGACTGAAATAGAGAACAATGAAGTGTGGCAAGAGGCTCTCCAGACCTGTTGACAGAATCCAATTTTTCCTTTGCAATGTGGATACACCTAATGAAAGCTTAGAGAAGGAACCAAAAGCAAGCGCTCTTCAGTAGGCCTGGACTTATGGCAGGTAAAAAAACTTAGTACAGGGGCCGGAGGGTTAGCTCAGTGGTTCCGGCGCCTGCCTCGCAAATGTAAGGACCTGAGTTCGATCCCCGGTTACCACATATAATGCTGGGCGTGGTGGCTCACGCCTGTAATCCCAGCACTCGGGAGGCAGAGACAGGAGGATTGCTGAGTTCGCGGCGGCTTGCCTGGGCACCATAGTGAGCTCAGGGCCAGC
>PVIC010050990.1:0-12619 GCA_004025085.1 Thryonomys swinderianus
TTCCTTCCTTCCTTCCTTCCTTTCTTCCTTCCCTCCCTCCTTTCATTCCTCCTCCTGCTCCTTCTTCCCTCTTTCTTCCTCTTTGCCATTTTCTTTTCCTACTTGGAAGTTGTCTTATTACATGACCATGAAAGTCCCTGACAGATGTTACCTTTCAGCACCCTCAGGCCACCATCACCAGTAGCATTTCGCTGAAGTGTCTGCTCCGCTTGCTCCCTGCGCTTTGATTCAAATTCCAAGGCATCCTGCAGTTTTCTCTTGGCTTTCTTCTCCTTCTTCAGGCGCTTTTGCATGGTGGCTAACATGTGGAAAGGAAGTTCACAAAGTCTTGGTCAGTATAATAGGTTTTCCATTTTTGATGAACACAAACCGTAGAAACAGGTACAAAAACAGACAGAGATACTAACTTCCAATTGACATGCAATTAGACACTTTTTTCCTAATTCTAATTTGTGTCATGCAAATAAATGTCATGTTTATTTTAGATCAATAAAACAACAAAATTTATCGTTTTACATCTGCAATATGCATCCACATACATTGGTCTGACAGTAACATTTGGTTCAAAGAATTGTTTTCTACTTTGACCCAGATGTATTTAATGGTAGTATTAAGTATTTTGCAATTATGTTAAAAAGTTATTCTCATTACTGATTTGGTTATCCATATTCATATTTCAAGTTTTAAAAATATGGCAATGTCAGTTGGGTTGCATAACATGGTTTTCAAAACTGCAAGTGGTGTTTATTTTTCTGAAATAGTAACAGTTACAAAGACAAATATCTGCTTCCATAAGCACAAGGTCCTGAGATCGTGAGTTACATTATTGGAACCGGGAAAAATATATATGTATATATACACATATACATATATGTGTGTATATATACATATATACACATATATAGAGATATGTAGAGACATATATATATATACACACACACACATAGATACATCCTATCTATACACACACATATATACTTTAAAGAGAATACTTTTTGAAAATTATATGATCAGTCATAATGTGCAACCACAACTGTGTTTCTTTGATAAACAGAAAAGGGAAAGGGCTACCTTAACTTTCAACGTTGTGTGCCACAACAAAAAACTTTAACTGCCTCAATAGATGGTTATTTCAAAACTCTGAAATCTTTATGGTAGTTTTCATAGAGGATTGTTAAGTTTCAGCAACATTTGTTTCTTGAAAATTTCTAATTAGATAGAGGTTTTTCCTAAGTCAGATATTTAGGAATTAAGGTATTCATGTTATGACAACAGAAAAACACATAATGAATATTAGCTAAAAGAATTATAATATTTAAAAATGTTAAATTCATTAGTATCTAATTTAAACAATTAAAATGAACTAAATGTGTTGCTAATTTGAATTTCATTTATTCTCATTACATAAAGCAATATCTTTTCATATGTTACCTTTAGCAGCTTAAAGAGAATCAATTACTGAACTAAATTGCTGTGCAACTGAAAGAAAAATGCAGGAGCATAAGGTAATACCACACTTCTGAAGACAAAGACAATGAAACGGTATGGTTTCTATTATTATTATTATTTTTTGAGACGGGGTCTCGCTTTACTGGCCCTGAACTCACTATGTAGCCCAAGCTAGCCTCGAACTCACAGCAATCTTCCTGCCTCTGCCTCCCAAGTACTGGGATTAGAGCTATGAGCCACCATGCCCGGCACTGTGGTATGTGGTGCTGAGGAACAAACTCGTGACCTTAATCACGACAGGCAGAGGCCAGAACCACTGAGCTAAATCACTGGCCCAGTTTCTATTATTTTTGAGGAAAGATTGCTAAATATGATAGAAGATAAATTATTTTATTATCATAATTGTATTTATATAATCATTCACATGTTTATAAACACACTATTTAAATCAGAATTCTATATATATTGAAATTAATGACTAGTGTTTTAATAAGAAAAATTTATATTGATTCAACCATATTTTGTATGTTGAGTTCAAATTTAATAGTTTTAAACAGAGCTACAACACACTACTTTTAAAAGTATTATCTAAAAGAATAATTCGTTTATAGAAACTATTATAAGCAGGTGAGCTAATTAGAGATATGTTGGAAGATAGACAGGCTGGCCCTGGAAAGCCCAGTGTGGAAGACAGTCAAAGAGCCAACCCGTAGGACAACTGAGTCAGCATTATGAAAGGAAAGAGGCTGGCACATCCACATGGGATGAGCAGCAGTCACTGACTGTCCAAATGGGCATCCATCAATGGGGGGGTCTTGTCCCATCCCACCTGGGAAAGAGCCTGAGTGGAAATCCGTAGCTGGCCACATGATTTGTTTTCCCATCGGATCACCCTTTAATCAGTATCAGTCTTGCTGGCTGATCACAGTTTTGTCCACCTTTAGAATTTCACTGGTTGGCCCCGCTTTAAATCTGCTTCACCTCTTGGCTTTGCTCCGTAAATAGCCCCTGGGAAATGAGGTCCTTCACTCACCCGAGCGTCAGGTCCCCCTCCCGTCTGTCTCTCAAACACAAGTTCTCTTGCTCAATAATGTTTTCCTGCTCTTAATCTCCTTTGTTCCTAAAACTCATTCTTCAGTTTTGGAGAACATGAACTCGCATGTCAGCTATGTACCAAGATGGGAGTATAACATTTCCATGGTTTGAATTAATTTCTTTAGACATAATTTCAGATAATTTACTGCTCTGCAGCACCACTATGTGGTGAGCATTTTGCTGAGTGTATAATACATTTAAATTTTACAATACTGCAGAGAAAACACTTTCATCTCCACCTTAAAGCAGAAACTATGTCCTTCAAAGGTCAAGAAGTTTACCCAAGGTCACATGACTATGTACATAATTATTGCAGAGCCTAGGAACAGAATTTGTTCGAAGACCAAAGCAGGTGATCCCCGAAGTTCCTTGTAGCCGTATTAGGTTTTATAATTCTAAACAATCAATGTGTGAAGAGTATTACTATATATCATTGTGCATGTATGTGTGAGATTAATTGAAGTAACATTGTGGCTGAACACACGGGGAGCATTCATTTTATTACTTATTTCCTGCCTTTTCTCCCTCTCTCTTTTTCTTTCTTTTCTTTCTTCAGTACTGGAGAGTGCACCTAGGGCTTTTATACTGAATTATACTCCCAAAGCTTTGTTTAATTTTTCATTTTTACTTTTATTTTTAAGTTTTGAGACAAGATCTCACTAAGCCACTAGGTTGATAGGCTGGGCTAGAATTCACACTCTGCTTCAGTCTCACAGAATTTCTGGATTACAGATGCGGACCACCATAATTTCTTTGACTGAAACAAAAAAAGGCAGTAAGGTTCTTTTCTTTTCTTTTCTTTTCTTTTTTTTTGCTTTTTGAGACAGGGTCTCGCATTGTAGTTCAGGCTGGCCCTGAGCTCACTATGGCGCCCAGGCAAGCTGCCGCGAACTCAGCAATCCTCCTGTCTCTGCCTCCCGAGTGCTGGGATGACAGGCGTGAGCCACCACGCCCGGCATTGTGGTATGCGGTGTTGATTGTTGGTGGGCGTGTCTCCACACCCAGCATTATATGTGGTTACCGCGGATCGAACTCAGGACCTTGCGCTTGCAAGGCAGGCGCCGGAACCACTGAGCTAACCCTCCGGCCCGACAGTAAGGTTCTTTATGTATATTAATATATAAAGTACATATCACTATACATAAAATTATACATGTATAATTATATATACCTATTTCATACTACATCCTTGGAGATAACTGATACACATAGCATCAGCTTTCTGCCTTGCTTCTTCTGTTATATGATTGATAGATTATATTTCCTCCTAAAATGTTCAGTATATTAAGTACAAAATAATAAAAAAGTACAAAGAAATTTAAGTATTAACTAGTTCAATTATTGTAATAGAGAAGTTATTGTGATTCATAGAAATGAAGTAGATAATTTCTCTAACACAGTGGAGATGACAGCAAAGTTTTCAGTAATTATGTCACTAATTAAATACAAAGTGTTAGAAACATCATTGGATACAATTGTGCTAGGTAACTTGTAGGCATTAGCTCAGAGTAGTTATAATAATGGTTATCAATGTTCCTCAGAATAATCTTGACAATGTTAGTAATGATGCCACCTCTTCACTGTAATAAATGTTAAATTTATGAAATACAAATTACATTTCTACATATCTGAAAAGAGATAGAGTATTATATCCACTATATCTAGGACTTCTCAAAAGTCATTAAGTATGGTAATTTTAAATATGGACAAAAGGACTTATGAAATTCTACTAAACAGAAATCAGGATGACTACATCCCTAAAATGTGAAACTGATTGTATTAGATGTATATGTTTATAAATCAGTTTAAGGATCTTATTTTCTATAACATGATTTGACTTTTTTCAGAATAAAAGTACATCCTATATAGGAAATGTAAATTATGACTTGAATCATATTGCATTTTGCAAACCAAACATCAGAAGAATACTAATCTTTTCAGACTTCAAAGCGACACTTTAACCTTTGCTTTACAGTACTTAAGAAATTTGGTAAGTTAAGGAAAATTGATTTAATTCTGTTTAAATGCAGCGATTGTATTTCCATTTTGAATTGAAACAATGATTTCTAGGCCTTAAGGAAAATCTACAACATTGTTTCAGTCCTTTAAAACAAATTTCAAAGCATAATATGCTATTGTGAATTCAAATGAAGTAACTGATGCAGGTTTCATTCAACTGGAATCACGCTCACTTGTTCAGGGTGTTACTCAGATGCTCTACTGGTATTTTCTGTCCCTTTCCTTGCCTCTAACCATTCTTGTGATCTTTACCTCTCTTACACTTTGTGTTCCTTAAATAGAAGAGTACACATGGAAAGAAAAGAAGCTAAGACGAACTATCACACTTTCTGTTGTTGCTGTTCAGTATTTTCTGGTAAATTTAAGGAAGATGTGGAAATTTCTTCGAAATTTGAAGTTCTGAATTTATGGTGGTTTGAATATAAGCTAGTTTCATTTATGCACTACTGTAGATGATCAAGTATCCCTCTGGTTGGAAAAACAATTTTATGTGTGAAGAACACAGGATCTTTCCCCTAGCTCCTTTATCTCCATTTATACTTCCTCTACCTTAGTAAGTTTTCATAATCCCTGACTGAAAGACAGCAATCTACTTTTGTGTAGTTTTCTTCCAACTAATCTTGCAACTCCTCTAACCTCCAATATCAAAGTGCTCTATCTAATTGAAATCATACCACTTACTAATACTTCTGATTTCCTGCAGGATAAAACACAAGGTACACTTCTATACGACTGTAAATATTCTTCATAATTTAACTTCTTGCTCCATCTTTTGGCATCATCTCACACCACTCCATAAAATTCAAAACTAGTATAAAACAAACTGTATGTAGTCTCCCATTTGAAGTTTCTCTTGTCTCCTTACCTGTACTGATACCTCTGGCTAGAATGGTCAGTCACTCTGGTACTTGAATGCCCTGTTGCAGCCTATTGAGCTTTTATTTTTTTTGAATTGAATCTGTATTGGTATATTAAATATACACACCACAATCACACTCAACAGTGAGAATTTGTACCAGCATATGATACGACTATTGAGCTTTTAAAACTCAGATAACAGCATCAGCATCGGGATGCACTCCTCTCCCCTTTTATCCCTGCAAGTAAAGCTAACTAACCAAAGAAACTTCTCTGCATAACCATCTCCTCATATCCATATGGGTTCTGCACAACTGTTCTTGACATTTCATTTTTTTTTTGAGACAGGGTCTCGCTTTGTAGTTCAGGCTGGCCGTGAGCTCACTATGTACCCAGGCAAGCCTTGAACTCAGCAGTCCTCCTGCCTCTGCCTCCCGAGTGCTGGGATGACAGGCGTGAGCCACCATGCCCGGCAACATTTCATTTTTAAATTAACTTTTTTCTAATCATCTAAAATGTAAGTTCCTTAAGGGTTTAGACTGAGTTTAACACACTTTTATCTTCCCAGAGTCTGACGATGCTTCAGAAAGAGTAAGCATTTCATATATAATGAATTGTGACATTATCTTTATTCGGGTGCATTTTATGAAATTATTAAAAAAAACTAAATATTTATGGCTCAAATTTACAATAAATTTCAAGTATAAATTCAGTGTTATTTCTCTGTATTGGAAGTGCAGATATTCTTACCTTGTGGGTTACATTTTTAGCTCGTTGCTTGTTTTCATGAATTCCAAACTACCCCTGATATTTCACTTACTCATAACATATATCCAATGTATTATTCACTCTGGAACAAAATTTGTTAAACTTACTTCTGTTTTGAAGCTCAATTGCAAGTTGTCTTTCGAGATTTTCTCTGATTTCTTTTTCTCTATAGAGCTCCATCCGCAGTTCCTTCTTTTCTTGCTGAATTTGTTTCTCCTGGATGCGAGCATTATCCAAAGCCACTTTCAGCAGACCCTGTCAAAATACAGCAAATGATATGCAGTTCATCTTATCTGTTTTAAGTTCTCAAATATTAAATAATTTATGTAGGTGCTAATGTCTTGTATTACATTTATTTTGTTTATAGAAATATTGTTGACCTGAATGTTGGTCAACAGAGTTTCCACAGAAGACAAACTGTCAGCAAAAATGAGGGGTCCAGGGAATCCAGGGGGTAGCGCTTGCCCAGGAATCAGTTGGATCTTGTCCAAGGATGGCTTTATCATTGGAATTTGAACTGGTACCTCTTCTGAAAGAAACAAAATTAGTGTTAGAGATTTTACCGATTAATAGATCAAATATTTCACTAAGAAACCTCTAGTAAACATCTATAAATATTTTTTGTACCAAGAATCAAACTCAGGACCTCACACCTGCCAGTCAGGGGCTGTGCCACTGAGCTACATCCATGACCCTCTAAAAAGACTTTGTTCCTAAACTTGGGCAGAACGGAAACCAGCAGAAGACATCAACAACAGTGATCTCATCTTACTAAACGCTTCTGCATAGCGAAGGAAACAATCAAAAGAGCAAAGAGACAACTACAATATGAGCAAACATTTTTACCAGCTGTTTCTCAGACAAAGGACTACTATTTGGAGTATATAGATTATAAAAATCAGTCCTCCAAAATTTAAAGAACCGATTCAAAACATGGGCATCTGAAATGAATAGACATTTTTCAGATGAAGAAGAACAGCTAAGAAAAATATGAAGAAATGTTCAACATCACTGGTCATTTGAAAGATGCAGATGAAAACCATAGTGACATTCTACCTTAGTCCACAAAGAGTGGCTGCTGTCTCAAAATTAACCAACAATAAATGCTGGCAAAGCTGCAGGGAGAAAGGAACCCTTCTCCACTGTTGGTGGGAATGTAGATTAGTGCCAGAACTATGGAGACCAGTGTGGAGATTATTTAAAATACTAGGATCAGAGGTCCCATTTGACCCTGCTATTCCACTGCTAGGAATATACATGAAATAGTTAAAAGATTCATAGCACAGTGACATGTGTGCACTCATGTTTATAGCAGCTCAGTTGGTGATAGCTAAATCTAGGAAACAGCCCAAATGCATATCAATGGGGGACTGAATAAAGAAGATGTGTCTTTGTTTTTGTTTTAATAAAATGGAGCATTACTCTGCCATAAATAACAATAAATTTGAGTCTTTTATATTCAAATGGACATGCTTGAGGACATACTCATAATTGAAATAAATAGAACACAAATGTGTAAATACCAGATCTTTTCTTTAGTATGAAAACCTGAAGGTGTAAATGAATACCAAGATCTATGAAAGGTAATGTGAAATTGGAAAAAAATGTTCTAAAGGAAAAAGGGAAGGATGGGTAAGGGAAAGTAAAGAAGGAAAAGGAAAAAAAATGATGATTGAAAAAAGGGAACAAAGCTTAAGTATACAGAGATGGGCATTGTAGGGAAATGGGAAAAATGAGAATCAAGATGTGTCATGTATTGGTACAAATTCTCAGTGCTGAATGCGATCATGTTTGTATAAAATGTACCAATAAAATCAATTTAAAATGGTATTTGTTTTCCTAAAAGTGCACGATGGACCCTCAGAGTGAAAAGGCCTACTCCACAACTGTCTTCAATTTCTCAAAATAAATGATTCAATATAGAGCTCATGATACAGAAACAACACTTATTCCTAAACAGTCATGGACTCTGAAGAAACAAGTTTAAGATGCATACAATTGATATGTGTTCATGAATATGTACAAATTAAATGATGTCACTGTCTTGAAAAACATACGATGCTTTTATTTTTTCTCTTCATATCTCTCTACCTACCTTTCTTCATTATTCTCAACAGCTGGATTCGGGCACAATTTACACACAAACAATGGACCTATTTTAAGTCTACACTTAGTTTTTAGTAATTCTTCAGAGTAATGTAACCATTCTACAATTTCCTATTAGAACATCTCAATTCTCTTCCTCCAAAGATTTCTTATATCCATTTATACTTAGTCTCACTCCCTACCCTACATGCTGACAGTATTCTACTTTGTGGCTTTAAAGTTTTGCTTTGACTGGATATTTTACATAAATAGAACAACACAACATGCACTTTGTATCTGGCTTTCTCATATAGGATACCGTTTTTAAGGCTTATGAATGCTGTGGCATGTATAAGTAGTTTCTCTTGTTACTAAATAGTATTGCATTGTATACTTATATCACCTTTTGGTTAAACATTACCTAGTTGGCAGGAATTTAGATTTTCCCAATGCTACTTTTATAATTTTAAAGAATATTCATTATGAGAAAAATATCACCTATGACGCAAGATGAATGTTGTATTTACTCTCACCTTTTATCTTTAGGTAATCTACCTCATTCTCATTACAGTGGACCCCCCACGTTATCACTGGCCTGACGTATAGACAACTTGGGTTGTGACTAGAATTTTAGTTTTAACTTATGACCAAAGTCTAGATTTATGACCTGAATGCTGGCCCCTTGTGCTTGGAAGACGTCAATTATTCCAGAAAGATTCACCACACTATCACTAATTCTATGAACCATTCAACCTCTGGTTTCATTTAAATATCATAATCGTCTTTTTATCAATCCTAACTAATTCTCAGCAGTTCTAATGTTTTTAAAGTACATTTCTAAGAACTAGTCAAGCAGCACTATGCTTTAATTTTATTGCTTGCTTTGTGTATTTGGTTCATATTTTGTCTTCTCTACATGAATGCATTAAATGGACAGATTAACTTCATAATAATCTATCAATATTAATAATACCTAGAGGGGTTTGACCTCTTTAAATTGTATTACTATGAATAGTAAATTATGAATTTATATAACCAGGATGATATGTTTTTACAAAATGAACTGCTGTAAAGTTAAAATTCTCACTTCCTACTGATTCCAAGACAATACAGTACTTCCCGTGAAAAAGAATTTTACATTGGGGGCAGATTTATTAAAATTAACAGATTCCTTGTTGGGCTTTACACTACACAAGCTTGTAACCCCAGAATGGAGAATTAAAGTGTTACTTTTCCTGAAAAGGAAAGAAATACATTATCCATAAAGCAGAATTACAAACTACATTAAAATTACTAAAAGTCTTTCACTTGGAGATGAAAGAAATGCCATTAAATTGGTTTCTAAAGAAGATTACTATTAAATATGAAGACAGGGTACATGGTCTATGGTTGTAATGTAGCTGTATAGTAGATTGGAGTTTCAAAATTGTATGACTCTCCTTTAAAGAGATAGACACAGCTGAATTAGGTGTTGCTGCACTAAAGATCAAATGCAAAAAGAATCATATTTCATCAGACCTAGTCAACACCAGGAAAATAAACAGAAATATAAGAGGCATGCAGGCCATGATTCATTGTGATAATCTGGCCCAAGAGAAACACATCGAGACAGCACACAGATCTAAACTTCTACCAAAAGACAAATAGGACACAGAGGGTGGGAAGTACGGTGACAGTGCGGCAGAGGTCACAGCGATTTCCAGCAGTAGTTTTCACAGAGATGAGATAATCTTGGACTCTATTCGGCCCATTGTTCATGTCTTACCTATCCCACAAGCAATAAATTTCCAAGGCCTGGAAAAGGGGCAGTAAAGAAGAAGGATTCTACTTTGGATCTCTTGTGATTAAGTTTCTGAACTAACCAAATATGCTTTTCAGACCAAGGTCACACTGCATATTAGGATATGTAATAGCCAAAACTAGCAAAATGTTTTGTTTTGTTTTTTAATGTGAAAGAGTGAAAACTGTCAAGTATTCTTCAAGATTTTTTCCTGATTTGAACAATATGCCACAAAAATGTATGATATATCTGAGAGTAATTTCAATATTGTAATAGGTTTTCATATTTTAATGGAAATGACATTTTACTCATTTTGAATACATGCTCTATTATGGAAACATTTATTATTAGACTTAATGATACTGACAAACTTAAAAATGGCAAAATACAGTGAACCCTCAAGTTATGATCAGCCTGATATACAAACAACTTGAGTTAATAAGTTTAACAGAAGATTCATCTTCCTCTTTTGTCTGTAGCATGTACCCAGGTAAACATTCAGATCTGAGCTGTATTGACTTACAACCAACTTGAGTTACACCCAGCCCTTGAGAACCAATTGAGTTTGTAAGTCTACTGCACTTAAAATATAGACTGTCAGTTAACTCTGAGCATCTTTTTCTAAGCTCAGGAGAAATGGATTTGATTATTTTGTTTCAAAAACCTGGCAGCCAAAATGTACATGTTAACACATTTATCAGCACAAAGAGACCAATTTTTAAAACTAAAAAACTAAAGATAGGGTAACTGTTGTCTTGGCAAGGACATGAACAACTTCATCTATTGAAGTAAAGTGCAGAAAACTTTTATTGAACCTGTTTGTTAAACACGTAATACATTTCAGTAATACTTTGGAATCCACTAAAGAACATACTTTTAGTTTTAATTTCTTGCTTAAAGTCCAGATGAATAGATGCAAAAGTTAATTAAGAATTGTACTGTAGAAAAAAATGTATCATAACTACTTTGAATGGAAGAATCTCAAAATTGAAAATTAACGTTAAGGCCACTAGAAATATTTTGCAGTATTCTGCTGCATATCCTCCCAAATTTTTGTGGAGATAAGTGTCGCTCCTTTCCTTTGGACACTGAGGATTATGACACAGGCATAGAAAATGAATACAGTTGATTCACTGAGCAGTGGAAAAAGTGTAGCTACCTAGCAAGTCATCAGTTTTATTCTTTAACAAGTAAATTGTATTCCATTATGTGACTGGAGAGCTTCCCGCTAGCCAGTTGCCCCAGGGCATTCTCTTTTGTTGCTGTCATTAGCACTGCATTCAGCACAAGCAAAACACCTGCTTCCCTTTTTGAAACTACCTAACAATAGCAAAGAATGAACAACTGCTGTGCAATGAGGTGACTCTGTGAATAAAAGGAAGAGCACATAGGCTCAGCTGAATGATGGCTCCTCAAGTGTTGCCATCACCAAATGTGGAAAAGAAAACTCCATCTCCAAATTGTTACGTTTCTTCAGGGAAAAAAAAAAAAGCAATGCGGATAATGAAAATAGAAAGGGAGTGCTGCGGGAATGAGTGACTATCAGCCTGAGAAACTGAGATAGATTATTGCTAAAACCAATGATGCTTCTGTTTCACTCTGGACCCATAGATTAACAATTTGTCATGATGGAATTTTGTAAATTATGAATTATGATTAAATTATCTTGCAGACAGAATACTCTAATAACAAAAAGGATGTTGCAGGAAAGGATTGAAATAAATATTCTAACAAGTCTCTGACATTATGGAACTGATACATTATTTTGGAAACTAGTAAATTAAAGAAGTAGACAAGCATGAATCTATTACTATAGATTTTTATCTGTTTCTAGTTCAAAGAAAGAAATCTTGTGATTGGGAACAACCACTCAAACTTATCTATTCACTCTGTTTAAGAAGTGTTCCTGCTGCCCTTACAATAAATTTGCACAAAATTTCCACAGGATATTATGCATGTAACAATGAAAGATTCTACTCAAATTAATGTTGAAAAACCTGGGCTAAACAATGTTAAATGGCTTTCCTTAAAGGTCTGTCAAACACTTATATTATTATAGGGTGTTCAGTGAACTATAAATTATAGGGTGTTCAGTGAACTATAAATTTCACAAAACTAGCGAATCATTTTTAATAGGTATATCTCCAAAATGTTACATGGGATATGCTTTACTAAAAATTGATGCCCACCAAAAAAGTAAACTACAGGCCAATCTCTCTAATGAACACTGACGCAAAAATCCTCAACAAGATACTTGCAAACAGAATACAGAGAGTTACTAAGAAAATCATACACCCTGATCAAGTTGGATTTATCCCAGGGATGCAAGGCTGGTTCAACATACGTAAATCTATCAATGTAATACGCTATATTAACAGACTCAAGGACAAAAACCATATGATTATCTCAATAGATGCAGAAAAAGCATTTGACAAAATCCAACACCCATTTATGATCAAAACCCTACAGAGAATTGGAATCGATGGACTTTATCTCAATTTAATACAAGCTATTTATGAGAAACCAACAGCCAGCATCATACTCAATGGGCAAAAAATGAAACCT
>PVIC010050991.1:0-12615 GCA_004025085.1 Thryonomys swinderianus
TCCCTTTCCATTTTCCATATTTATTCCTTTCCTGTTCATTGGCTGTGAGCCTATCTTCTAGGTCTAAAATTTGGTTTTCAGCTTCATTCATCATACTTCACATACTTTCATTCTCATTTTTGGTCACCCAGACCTCTGCTTGAAGCTCTTCATAATGTTCCATTGCTTTTGTTATCTGAACTTCTTTGATATTCCTGATCTCTTCTTTAGTGATGTCTTTCACTGTGGACAGCATCTCTGTTTTCATCTCAGATATCAGTTCTGATTTCCATTTTAGTAGATCTGTTTTTATTACCATTTCATAAACTCCTGGTGATTGAGCTTCATTTTGTTCCATTTTCCTTTATCCTGAATTCCCTTGTGGTGCTGATCTTTGTGTCTGGGTTCTTGAACTTTTTCTCATCTCTCTTCTGCTGACAAACACTGTAAGTTACTGTGCAACCTAAATGGTACTTACCCAGAGTCATGCAAATAGGAATGGAGCTCCCACGAGGCTTCTGGCCTGAGTCTGATGGCAGGTAGGCTGCTAACAGGTAGTGGAAGTCACCACATGATCTCCACAGCACTTATTCAGACTTTCATCAGCAGGGGAAATGTCCCCTGTTCTTCTGCTATGAGCACGATGACTGAAGGCTGCTAGCCCATGGTGGAAGTCCCTCCACAACCTCTTCATTGCTTACCCAGACTTGCCCCAGGGGAGTGGAGCTCTCACGGGCGTCAGGCCTGGGACCAGTGGTTGGCAGGCTGCTTGCAGGTGGCAGAAGTCACTGTGCAGCCTCTGTGGCTCTTATCCAGATTTTCCTGGGATGAATGGAGGTTCCTGGGGTGGTTGGCCTGTGTCTGCTAGCAGGCAGGCTACTTACAGGTGGCAGAAGTCACTGTGCCTGGATTTTGTTTCTTAATTCATTCTGCTCATCTATGCCTTTTGATTGGCTAATTGAGCCTATTTACATTGATACTATAACTGATTGGTATTAACTTATTCCTCTCATTGTATTATTTTTCTGTGATTGTTTTGGTTTCTTTATCTTTCTACTTAACTACAAACACTATCTTATGCTTTCATTTTATTATACATGTTGACATTGTTAGCTATATTGTCTCCTTTTAGGACCTTTGGAGTGTTGATTTTGTGGTCATGGTTTATTAGATTGTGTTTATCATGTAAATGTCTCTTTTCTCCATCAATTTTGAATGATAATTTTGGAGGATACAGCTGGGTTGGAAATTTTCTTTTAGAGGTTGAAGCACTTTATTTCTAGTTCTCTTTGCTTTAAGGTTTGTGTTGAGAAATCTGTAGTTAATTTTGATGGATTTTCCTTTACAGATGATTCATTGTTTTTCTCTAGTATTCCTTAAGATTGTTTTCTTGTGTTATATTTCTGGTATTTAATTATTACACATTATTGTTTTTTTTTCCAGTTCATGGATCTTTGGAATTGTTATGGCTCCTTTATCTATATGTTAAATTCTTTTCCCATGTCTGGAAAATTTTATGCTATTACTTCTGAAAACAGGATTTTTTTGACCTCAAGGTCTTGATTGTTTTCATTAATTCTAGTTGCTCTTAAATTAGTCTTCTGCGAGTCACTAGTTGCTGTTGGGCCCATCTTTCAGGTCCTTGTGTTGTTTTTAAAGTGTCTCTCATTAACAAGGACAAGCCTATCAGTTCTGGATAAGTTTTAATACCTTGACTTATTGCATGTTTCCTGCAAGGTGGGGCCTTCTTTACCTTTTTGACTGGATGACAGACATTGTGTATTTTACTTTGTTATGTGTTATATAACTTGAAATCCCTCCTAATTTCTTGAGATTTGTTATGAGGGCTGTTCAGTTATTTTGGAGCAGTTAGATCATTTTGGAATTCAGGACTAGAAAATTTCTCAATCTAAGATTAATTGTTCCACATCTCTGAAGCAAGGCCTACCTGGGTTCTCCACTCATTATCTGAATCTGGACAGTTTCCATGCTGGCTCTAGGGATCAGGCAGTAGTTCAGAGCATAAGGGCAGAAGGCAGTATTCTTTAATGCTTCCAGGTCATTCTTCTCTGGTCTGGGATTTTTTTTTTTTTTGCACAAACATAAGCTGATCAATACTCAATGATCACAGAATAGGGGCCTGGTGGTAGTCTCCAGAGTTCTTTCCTTTCCCTAGTGCTCTGTCCTAAAACTAGCCAATCTCCTTGGGCTCTCAACTCAAAGTTCCAGAGTGGTGACTGAGTCCTCAGCAAGGTCTCTCCTGTTCTGGCCTGGAATCTCTGTGAGGCAGTAAGCCTGACAACTGAAAGGTTCATTCTCTGTGGCCAAACCCTTCTTAGTCCCTCTCTCTCTCCTGGCAGATGAAAAGAGGTCATGCCCCTTTAAGAAACCATAGCAATGCTCAGATGCAGGTGACGTAGGTGACACAGACCAATCATACATTGCTAAATGCTGCTTCTGCCCTTGCATCCAATCATATCCCTCTGTGAACACTGCCCCTGCCCTCTCATCCAATTACATCCCAAGGTGCCCTATGTGAATGCTGGTAACCTAAGTGAAATGGGTAATTAATAAAGAAGGTCCTTAACAACACGGAGCCTGGTTGCTGTATTAATTCTGTATCACCACTCACCCTCCCAAGGCCATTGGATTACAGAGATGGCATGGCAACCAGACCAGGCTGGATTACATTTCTACCCACTGATCTCCCATTAAGTACCATTATCCTTTGGTCCCAGATACATAGTGTCTTAAAAACTATTATTTCATATGTTTGTCTCAGTTTTTGTTTGTTTGTTTGTTTCAGACAAAGGTCCTTGTCACTATATCTTGACTAGAGGCAAGAATCTCTTGTTAATTCTGTTTACAGGTTAGGGGTTGAAAAAGATCACTAAAATGTGTTGGCCATGGTGCCAGATGCAGGAACCGAGATCCATACCCCATGGCTTTCTGGGCCCACACGTTACAGTGCTTTGGACTAATGACCACAATTCTTTACATCTCAGTGGTTTCTTTTGCAAATGAGGCAATGTTGATGCATTTGGAGGGCAGTCACCTGATACCCAATTCAGGCCTGGTTCATTTCATATCAGTTTCTTCCTGCTGTGTATTAGGATGTTCAATTAACCAGTGAAGTTCTCAGCAGCAGGATGAGGCACACCATTTTGGGTGGTGTCTGGAGACATGTACCTGTGGGAACTCTGCTTTCCTTCTCTCAAAGTGCTAAGAGCTTGGGCAATGAGATGCTCAAAGGTCCTACTTTCCAACACACTTACCATGAGTGAAAATGAACCTTGACATGGATCTGAGTGTCTCAGTAGGGCTTGGAGGTTAAAGGCTTTGTCCTGAGCTTGGTGCTATTGGGAAGTTGGAAGCTTTAAGTAGTGGGGCCTAGTAGTGGTAACATCCTCAGTTACCTAAAGATGTGCCCTTGTGGAGGAGCTGGAACCCCCATCCTCTCTTCATGTTTCACTTCCCAGCCACAAGTTGAGTGGTTTTGCTCTGCTAAATGTTATTTGCAATGCTGTGCTGCTTCACTATAGACCCCTCAAAATCATCTATGCCAAATGCTCATGGGCTGGAACCTCCAAAACTATAGGCCAAAAATTAACCTTTTCTCTTATAAGCTGATTTTCGCTAACATTGCAGTGACAGAGCTAACAAGTATCAGCTTGTTTGGCATTCTGAAGACCAAGTAGAAAAATGATTCTTAAACCTACTGTGTAATGAAAAATTCCTTTAAAGGATGGGCCACTTCTCGCCCTATTAATGGTTCTCTGCATAAACCATACTTACTATGCTGTGCCAAAATTCCTTGCACTCAGTAGAAAGGGCCCTGGAGGCCCATCCCAAGCCCCTGGCTATAAGAGAAAGTATAATTCGGGATCAGAGACCAGGATATGATACCAGCTGTGGCAGGTATTCACTGTGCGAATCTGAAACAGTCATATTTCATTGCTGAGTGCCATTTTCCTCATCTATATAAAAACATCTATAGATACCTCTATATAAATCATCTGTGTGAAAAAAATCCATAAATATCTAAGTTTGTAAAGTTATTCTGAGCTTTGGATGTAAGGTATGTACAATGAGTGCATAAGAAATATTCAATGAAAATGATTAAACTAAAACAGCTAAACTGGATATATCTAATCAGCATCTTTCTAAAAGAGGTTTTGGGGTCAGTAATTTGAAAGGATTTCAAAGCTAATGTGATGCCACATGCAGTTATTAATTTTCAGGATTCACACACAATGTACATCTTAATTGATGGGAACTGTTATTGATTTGTGCCACAAAGATTTAATTTATTTACTTGGGTTGAAGTAGAGGAGCACATTTAGGATACTTGTGTTATGGAAAGGGCTGTGGAGAAAAGTGGAGAAAAGCACAGAGAAGCTGAGTTCCTTTCAGAAGATAAAGAGCCCAATGAGTGTGACTTTGAACCCAGCACCCCAGCTCTCACAGCTTGGAAAGATGTGAAGCATCTGCAGGAAACTAAGTTTCCCTGCCATTCATTGCCCTTCTGTCTTCTTCAGAACACTTGAAGTGTGTCATGCACCTGACCAGAGGCTCTTAGTGTTATATCTTACTCAATCTTGGCAATGGCCCTGTCAGGCCAGGTGTGTGTGTGTGAGGCATCAATGCTTGGGCAGAGCACGGTTTAAGAAGTTCACAGGGATGGGACCAATTTGGGCTGGTCTGGATCTAGACTTGTTGCTTCAGGGAAAGGTGGGTCAGGTGTCTGTAGGCAGTGTCCTCAGAGCATGAAGGGATAGGTGGAGATATAAAGAGCCAACCAGGATGTAGACAAGATCCTGCATTGAAGGCTATGCCAAGAATGGCTGGTAACTGAAGGTAACATTTGACAACTCACCCCAGCTGGTTCTCAATAGGCTCCTTGTTGGTTTCACAGTCTATTGGAAGAAGCAGGTAAGGTCCTTAGACATGGGACAGGCAGCCCTAGTGACCTTGTGCTCAGTGAGGGGCCAGGACTGACCAATAAAGCAAAATGGGATCCTGATTGGGTGGACATGGAGAAAAGTCTGGAGGGAATTGGCATGTCTCCATCTACAAGTATCATTGTTATACATATATTTTTATATATATTATGTAGCTTTTTTGTAGAAGATGTTCATCTTTCATTAGATTTCACCTTAGGCATTTGATGTTTTTTGGTTAGTAATGTAAGTAGGCAGGGAGCCTCTTAAAAATGTTTTAAAATTTTTTTGTTGCTGGTATAAAGAAATATAAACTAAAGTTTTATTTCTTCCTGTCTCATTCTTAAATCTATTTTTATTTGTCTGTGGCACTGGCTAGTAACCTCAATAAAATGTTAAATACAAGTAATTAGTGAGTATCTTCTTGATCCTGATTTCAGAAAGCATGTGTTCAAGTTTCATTGATTTTGTGCAATATTTGCTGTAAGAAGTGTTTTTATTAGGTTAAGAAAGTTACCCTTTCTTCCTAGTTCACAAAGATCATTTTTCCTGGATAGTGTTGAATTTTTTTTTCTGTTTGTTTTGAAATCTCATATGATTTTGCTTCTTTAATTTGCTGATATATTGAATTATGTGAGTTGGATTTTAATTGTAAAATCTGTCTTGCTTTCTTAAAATATACTCAACTTGGTTATTTTTAATATGTCTCTGGATTTAACTTGCTAAATTGTTTTTGTGACTTTTGCCACAAATTTTTCATGAAAAATATTGATATTGTAAAAAAAACACTTGAAATGTTACTGGGAAAAGTGTTGTCTGGAAATTTGTGTCATTTCTTCTTATGTATTTAATAGAATTTATTGGTCAGCTCACTTAGGCCTGTAGATGTTTTGGGGGAAAGAATTTTAGTTACTGATTTAATAAGGACATGTCTACCTGTTTAGACTTTGTGTTTTCCCCTAAAAACAGCATCATTTATTGCATATTCTGCCTTACCATGGCCCAAAGTTTCTGACTTCCACATAGTTGATGTTTAACAAGGAATTCTTATTTGTAGCAGATTTTCTATGTATTGTAGAACACTAAATAGGATCCTTGATATCAGACACAAGTAACTATTCCCTGGTTGTGAGTACAAAAAATATATCTAGACAGTTGCAAACAACCCACAATGACCAAAATTGATCTATATTTTTTCATCAATTTTGGTCATTGCTTTCTCAAAGAATTTATTCATTTTATTTAAAGTTCTGTATGCTTTGCCATAAAGTTTTTATAATATTCTTCTGCTACCTTTAAAATCTTGTCTGTTCATAGTTTCCATTTTGTTTTTGATAGTAGTTAATTGTGACTTTTATATTTATCTCCTGATGAGCCTAGTTAAAATTTAAAAAACGAAACATATTTTCAAGGACTGCAGTCTAAAGTCTTGCTCCCCTGCAAGGCAGTATGACTCAGGGTGAAAAAGAGGATATAAAGGTTCACAGCAAAATGGAGAACTGGGATGGACCATCCCAAGCATGGGGCAAGGACACCAAGCAACCAGTAACACCAGTATTTATTGATTTTACAAGCATGAGTAAAACACAGTAGGGGGATATGTGTGGCATCAGGTGACACAGGTAAGGCTTGTGAAAGGAAGATAAAGCATTCTTGCAAAAAGAGAACAACAGACCAAAACTAGGTCACAGTTAATTAGTAAGCCACTAACACTATTCAGGGAGGGGCCGCTCTAGGAAGGGAATGTGGTTTGGAGCCACGTGGGCCTTGGCCACAATAGTACCCACCTAGGGGCCCTGTAGTTTCACAGAACAGAACATAGTTCTCTGCTACAGTCACCCTGAGGACTATGTTCTTCCTTCTGTGTCCAACATGGTCCTGTGAGCTCCTTAGGCTTTGATTTAGCTTCAGGTACATTTTAGTCAGTGATGGTGAGAAAATGCCTGCTCCGTACTGCAACCTGCTGTGACTTTGCTCAGGAGAGTCTGCCATGCAGTATTAGATGTTACTGCAAATGCTTGTTTCCTTTTAGGTTATTGTTAACATTATTACTCATTATTTTGGCTTTCTTTATTTAAATTATTTTTTAGAAGACATTTAGGTAACTTTTAAGCTTCTCTCCTAATATATGCACTTATAACTAATTAGGAGTTAGGTGTATACTGTAGAGTTTGATGTCATATTTTATTATTACTTCAAAATGCTTTTAAATTTCTACTAATTTTTTTCTTTGATTCAAAGATTATTCAGAAATGTTTGCTTAATTTCCAAGCATTTGAAAATTTATATTTAGTTTTTGTTTTTCATTTCTAGTTTAGAGCAGAGATAATATACTCAAAATGGTAAATAATCCATGTGAATTTGATGGAATACACCCTGGAGTTAGGGGCAGTTTTCTATATTTGTCAGTAAGGTAAGTTTAATTAATTGTGTGGTTTACATCTGTCTGCTGGCCTATCAATTACTGAAGATGATGAGTTCAGATTCACTACAATGATTATAGATTTGTCTATTTCTTTTATTCATTTTATCTGCTTTTGCATCATAAAATTTTAAGGTAGATATGTTCCAAAGTGCATATATGGCTCAAATTGTGATATCATCTTAATGGATTTGTGGGCAGCAGACAAGTCCCCTGTGGTCCCCAAGGTGTATGCAGGGGATCTGGGCTAGACTGAGAAGGCCAACAGTGGTGCAACATGATCCTGCCTCACCCTGCCATGCTTTCTGAGTCACAAGAAAGACTTTGGCTGTTTTTAAACAGTTATTATTTAATATTCCTCTCAGCAGAAACTAAGTTGAAATTTAAGTCACTTTTAGAAGTCATGAGCTATACTGTTTTTCTTTTCTTTTGTAGAAAGCATAGATCATTCTGTCTGAGACTGGGATTTAATATTTTCCTCTAGAAGCTAATTTCAGGGCCCAGAAAAGTAATTCATTTTGGGAACATGTCCACCTGGTTCGATCTCCTTATGTGCTAAGCTCAAATGCCGTGAAGCAGGCAGGAGGCCAGGGCTGGGCCAATGCACCTGGAGAAGTGGTGGAGGATGCGTGGTCCTTTCTTTCAGCAGACAGTGCTGTTTGAGGCCACTATCACTCACAGTGTGGGTTTCCAAAGGCAGGTGTTTTGTTTTTTTTTTTTTTTTTTAGCGTGGATTACCTGCTCAGAAGGAGGTAGAACAGAGTTCGCAAACTAGAAACATAGCCCTTCTTTGCAGTGGTACTGGATTGAATAATAAGGTTTTGAGGGGTTATATTTAAGTGTCACTGTTTTTCATTACCTTTTTCCTAGTATTTTTGTTAAATTGTCAGTCTGCAACGACAGTAAATGAAAGGGGACTTTTTCCATAAAGTTTGTGAAGTCTGAGTACTGACTTCTGTGGGCAGCAGAGGAAGATGCAGGGGAACACTTTACAGTTGAGAACACAGCTATTCAGTGTTCAGCTGTGGTTGGCCTGGCTTTCCTGCATCTGTGACACAGTGGTCCTTCCTGGAGGGCACTGCAGCTTTGAGGGGATAATTTGGGTGGTGGGTGAGGAAGGATGTCTGCATAGACCAGACAGCGCCACATGACATCACTGTGAATGTGAGTGGAGCTAAGATGCACCAGGAATGTGAGGCCTGGGGCAATCACAAGATTTCTCTATTAGCCCAGCTCTGGAGACCAGTGTATGAGGACACCCAAAATATACCATGAAAAGTAAATGTTTTAAATCTTTTTAGGACATAGAGGAGCCACAACAGCACAACTAAGAGACCTCGGAGAAGAAGACTTATAGATTGTTTCCGAAACTGGCAAGACCAATGGGATGAGTGTGTTTAAAGTGAAAGGGAGCATTTTGAGGGAGGTTAGTAGAACACGTCACTTACTATCATCAATTTTTAAAATGTAAACATTCACCTGTATTTATTGATCATACAATATACATACTCTGCAGCCTCCCACCAGAATTCGAGAGAAGTAAGTTGAAGGAAAGGCGAGAGATGAGATTCAGGATCTCAAGATTAAAGCTGAGATTTCTGCTACTAGATTTCAGCTTTGATGGATTCACTGTTCAAAGCTGAATGTCTGCTGACTCCTCATGGGTCCCTCCTGGCCTTGTAGATGGGCACAGTGTGGCCAAGCACCTGGGAAGGGGGAGGGTGGGGCTGGAGGGATCCTGCTGCTCCCTGCTCCAGTGGATCAACCTCCTGGCATCTCCCCAGCACAAACGACCAGATGACAAATGACCAGGGCAGATGGAAGGCACCAAGCTGTGGTGAGAATGTACCTCCCCGTGACAAACATGAAGCCCCATAGAACATTTCCCTAAACTCATTTCTCCTACTCTTTTAGCTGCCTCTTTCAGAGATGCACATTCACAAATGGTCCTATGTGTGTAGCTAACTAAACACAAAGCCTAAAGAAACACATGGAGTAGTTAGGTGTCCTTCAGATCTCATAAGACAGCAAGTTACAGGAACCAACCTTGCAAAAGTGACTGTAAAGCAAGGAAGGCAAGAGCTCCAGACTTCACAGCTTTGTAAACTTCCCGATTATTGTCTGTGGTATCTTCTAGCTCCAGTAGGGCTACTAACTCAACCTTTCTTAGAGCTCTGGATGTTTGCAGATGGCAGGTGACCTCACAAAACTGGTAGCAACAATGTTGGGTCATCCTGGCATTTCTGAATGGAGGGGCAGAGACTGGCACAGGGCATGCTTGCAGTGTGTGGTTAGTGATGGATGAGTGAACGAGGGCACTGATGGGACTGTTGGGCCCACTTTGTTGGGCCACTGTTGGCTTGCTCCACTCTGTGCCTCTAGACTTTCCTATCTGTGGCTCTCTCACATGTGGCAGGTCTACACAAGCCAGGCTGATTTTCTACATTCCTCAGGGTTCTGTGGAATCACATGGTCCTCCTGGCAGATGGCATCACAGGGAGGCAGAGCTGCAAGCTCTCTGGCCCTGAGGAGGGAATTAGCCATGTAACGGAGAGGTACAGAACTCTACCTAGCTTCCTCTCTCCTTCCTTTCTGGAAATCTGCTGAAAGACCTTGTGGGTGGATTCTTTGCTTTTCTTACACTTACGTTTATCTCTGCTTTCCTTAGAGATCCACTTCACTTTATTTTTAATCTTTCCAGTACTTCAAATGAAATTTAATTATGTTTGCATCTCCAAAAGTTTTTTCATGCTCATGTGTCCCTCCTGAGTCCTGTGCTTTCCTCCCCTTACCCACATCCCAAAATACTATGGTTTTGCCTAGCTCTACTGTTGTGCCCACAAACCATACCATGGGTGCTGTTGTGTGCCTGGCTTCTTTCATTTGGTGTTTGGTGAGATTCATCTGTGTTGCAATGTGTGTCTGTAGTTTGCTTCTTTTTGTTGCTGCCTTCCCACTGCCATCATTTATTTTGGCACCCCCCTCTGGTGGACATTTGGATCCTGTGTGTGTGTGTGTGTGTGTGTGTGTGTGTTTTGAGACAGGGTCGTTTTTTGTAGCTCAGGCTGACTCTGAGCTCACTATGTAGCCCGGGCAAGCCTTCAACTCAGCAACCCTTCTGCCTCTGCCTCCCAAGTGCTAGGATTATAGACAAGCCACCACAGCCAGTATTGTTTATGTGGTTACTGGGAACTTAACCAGGGACCTTGTACTTGCTAGGCAGGCATTAGAACCACTAAGCTAAATCCCTGACTCTGGCTCCTTAGTTCTTATGAGAAGTTCTGTTCTGTGCCGAGCATCCTTGTGCATGTCATTGGAGCCATCAGGTTGGATGAGATGACTCTCCCAATTACAAATGAGGCCTGACCTCAGGAGTATACTAGTGGCCTAGCCTAGTAGATGTGTAAAATTGATCTTCATACAAGGAATACTTCAGGGATCAGGAAATGGACCTTTTTGGGGGCCATTGGCTTGGCTTATCCACTTGGCTTATCCAGACCATATTCTGTCACCTAGAAGACCAGGTTGCAAGGGTGATGCAAAGGAGATAGAAGATAGAATATTAAGACACAGAAGTAGGGATTCTGAGCTGGATGGCCTTGTCTGAAAAGCAGAGATAGTCATTATCATCATCATTTTGATGATTAAACACAGTAAACAGGTCCCCTTTCTTTGCCCATGTTCTCCCAATGTGTACAACAATGTCCAGCAGGCCCAAATACCCATTGACCAATCACACCCATCTGACTGGCCTTCCATTTCATTCTGGTGCAGCTGAGCTGACCTGAAGGTTTTTATTATTTCCATTTTACTTAGCCTGGGAAGCAGTAAATTTATTTTAAGCTAATGATCTTGCTCTTTTCTTCTTGTTCCCATAAATTATGACCCACCAGGTCATGCACAAACAGTTTGGTTTGATATCTCTCATTAATCTTTGCTAACTTTGTAAGCGAACTGTAGGGCAGTTAGCTGGGTTTTAATTAAATCTTGAAATTTCCAGTATTTCACAACTCACTGTTGCATTGGACTATAAAAGGAGGAGTCCATATAATTTCATGGGGAGTAATTCCCTTTACTACAAATATGCAAAGTAGAACTTGCTTTCCTCAGAACTCTTGTTCTGGACTGTTTGATTTTCCCTGTGTGCCTGCTGGAGCTTTCCTCTGCTTTCTGAAATGAGCAGGGCCCTCAAGGTCTTTCAGAGGAAAAGCGAGAGAAGGTTGCCACCTTTGCAGGGACCCTGTCTGGGCCCAGTGGGTACCTGGACACTTTGCACCAGATCACCACAGCCTGTTGCTGAGGCAGCAGACATGCAGAGGGGGTCTGTTCATATTAATCCCTCCCCTACCATGACTTCATCATCCTCCTATCCTCATGGTGCCCAGAGCCATGCTTCCCAGGCCTTTCAACTGGTGATTAAGTGTACTGAGGTCAAGCATAGAGGGTCCTTTTCAGTACCACAGAAGGATTTGGTGGAGGGGAAACTGGTGGGTTCCTGGGCATTGAGTGTCCAGCATTGAGATCACCATATGGGAAATGCTCATTAAATCTTGACTCTGTGGCTTGTGGCAGTGCAAATATTATAAACTGCTCATCTCCTGCTTTTGTAGCTGAATTGTCCCCTCCCAAATTCATGCTGGAATTTAGTTGTTACTGTGCCGGTATTGAGAAGTAGGCCATGTAAGAGCCATGGGGGGCCCCCACTCATGGATGGATTAGGCAATAATTACAGGAATAGGTTAATTATCTTGGGAGTAAGTTTCTAAAAAGAAAAAAGGTGGAGTTTGGCCACATTTTCTTTTTCTGTCTCTTGCAGGAGAAGTACCTTCTGCTCTGCCATGTTATATTGTACACAGGAGAATTTACTAGACTGGCTCCATGCTCTTAGACTTTTAAACCTCTAGAACTATCAGCCAAATGAACTTCTATTGTTCACAATTTACTCAGTTTTTGCTACTTGGTTATAGCAGCAGAAAATGGAATAAAATAGATCACTGCCCTGCGGATCTCATGTTAGGTGTAATTATGAACTTGTCTTTGTGTCTGGAAACCATGGCATAAGGAACTATGTCTAGTTGTCAAGTTGACAATGGGTGGATTGTGATAGTTAACTGATTGTGTCAACTTGAGGAGAAACATACAATTAAATTAGAGTAGCATAGTGTCAATTTGAGAAGAAATACACAACTTAATTAGGTCAGCATAGTTCTGGGTATAGCTGAAGGGTTTCAATGAAGACCAAAAGCTCCTTTTCATGAGTGATACCAACCAATG
>PVIC010050992.1:0-12625 GCA_004025085.1 Thryonomys swinderianus
TCCCTCCCCCCCATGGACAAAAAGAGGCCAGGCCCTTTAAGAAACCATAGCAACGCACAGACGCAGGTGACAGCAGGTGATGAAGGTGACGCAGACCAATCATACATTGCTAAATGCTGCTTCCACCCTTGCATCCAATCATCTCCCGTCGAAAACACTGTGCCCGCCTTCTCATCCAATCACATCCCGAGGCGCCCTATATGAATGCCGGTAACCTCCATGAAATGGCAATTAATAAAGAACCTAACAACGGCGTTTGCCTGGTTGCTGAATTCCGTGTCTCCGCTCATCCTCCCAAGGCCGTGGGATTATGGAGATGGCACGGTAATTGGACCAGGCCGGATTACATGAGGCCACCTGAATATGATCAGAATTTAATTTGCTTTCTTGTTGAGCAAGTTTCAGTCACGGGAAGAGGGAAGAACAGCCGCCCCTCGAGGCACCAGAACTCAAGGGGCTTCCGGGTGACCTAATCAGCCCAGGAGCCCGGTTGCTGCAGGAATTTGATTTGTTTCCACCCGACCAATTTACAATTTGGTTGGAAAGTTTTAATTTATAGAAGTTAAATTATCAAACAGAAAATGTATCGCTTGCTTTTTATACAGAAAGCTCTGATGTTGAATAACGCGATCTCACAGGATACTAAAGAACACAGACTGTGGATCTGAGAGTCCCCAGTCCCCCTGCCCCCCCCCCCCCGCCGCCAGTCCCAAAACCTGGTGACTTCGGTGATACAACTCAAACTGAGAAATGCGGTAGCCCCGATTCTGCACACTGACCTAGGGAATAGTGTCTGCAGGAGGGGGTCATTGCCAAATGAAGAATGTGCTTGTGAGCTGTATGGATAACTCCAAACACATAAAATAGGGACTCAGAGGACAGATATCTTTAAGAGCTCCTCGAGAGTGGAGCAGAGGGATTTTGAGGATTCTCTTTTGGTTGCTTAATCTCAGGAAGAGTGTGAAACGTATGGCTCCCAACTGCGCTACAACTCCTGGGTGATGCATTTTCTGCTCAAGAGTAGAGCAAAGAGCAGAAGTAGGGAAAGACCTCATATAGGACAGTGTGTCCCAGACGGCGTGAGGCCCAGAGGAAACGGCACACCTACCTGAGAACACAGTAGAGACGATGGTTAGGGGAGGCTCCCCAAGACGTGAGCTACCCAACAGGATCTACTGCTGGTGGCAACCGTAGAAGCCAGAAGCAAGGATCCCTCGCACACAAAGTCTGCAGCTGGGACTGGTTGGGGCAGCACTGCATCAGTCACTGGTTCTGATCTGGAAGTTCATGGAATTCCGCTCTTAGTCCTTGTACTAAAAAGTCCAATGCAACCGATTACAAGGAACATGTTTACCAAACCTGGTTTTATCAAAAAACAAAATGACAACAAATTTAATTGATTTTTTTTTTTGGAGACAGAGTTTCACTTTGTAATTCAGGCTGGCCCTGAGCTCTCTATGTAGCCCAGGCAAGCCTCGAACTCAGCAATCCTCCTGCCTCTGCCTCCCAAGTGCTGGGATGACAGGCGTGAGCCACCACGCCTGGCCAAATTTAGTTGATTTTATTGGTACATTTTATATACACATCATGATCACAATGGACATTGAAAATTTGTACCAGTGCATGAAGACTTAATTTTCTTTTTTTTCCATTCCCCTGTCAACCCTAAAATCCCCAGTCCCCTATATACATAAGCTTTGTTTCCTTTTTTACCATCACCTTTTTTCTTTTCCTTCTTTACTTACTTTTACCCCCTCCTTTTCCCTTTGAATGTTTTCTATTTCACAATGACAACAAATTTAAAGATCAAATTGGCTTTTATTTGTAACTCTGGAGTGGGACAACACCTCTTTCTATGAAATAGTGTGGCCCCTGCGCCTGGATGAAAAAATTTGCATCTCTGTTTTCACTAACTAAACTCTAATTGAAGTTTAGCGTTTTGACAGCAGGCAGCAGACTAGGCAGTATTGGAAACGTTTGTGATGTTAGAAACCTCAATTATTTTTGATAGCATATTCTTGATACAGAAATTTCAAAGTAATAACTATTAAAAAATAGTAACTGCTATTAAGCTTGGTGAGAAATCCTGTTATTTTAGATGTTAATTCATAAGCAGTGTATATGACCATCATTATACCAGAAAACGTATAATTATGTAAATAAAACAGTATAATTAGTCTCCTTTGTATTTAATTGCATATATTTAAAAAATATTGTGCTAAGAGAATTTGAAAATCCAAGGGGTTTGTAACATAAAGAACTTACTTCTTTTTGACTGAGTTCCAAAATCCCCACTTTTAGTAGCAAACCCTGTATTTCTGATATTAGTAGCCAAGAGACATGACTGTGGGACACTCTTGTGTTGGTGACATGTGGGTTCCGGGGTGTGTTTTCCAATGTGGGGCTCAGGGTAAAGTGAAGTGTGGGGAGCCACAGTGCACAGAAACAAGTCCGGAAAGTCAGCCAGATCTGCTTCCGGGTCTCCCCAAGAAAGTTGGTGAGATTCAGCCCGAAGAATGTCACACTCTCGGACTTAAATGCAGAGTCCTAAACAAGCCGCACATACCCCTTAGCCACCCAACTGTCATTTATTCTTTACCTTTATAGCCCCTGTTGAACCAGAGCTGTGAGGCTCCCAGTGTTTACAGCACTAGTGGGTTCCTATGCGTGCTCTCTCTCTTAATAGCCAAGCCAAGAGTGAGAATAAAAACAAATGAACTGTGTGACAAAACATAAAACAAAAATCCCCAGAAGAAATGCCAAGAAATGAGGAAGAGTGACTCATCAAAGGCAGAGCTGGAGGACCGGTCCTCCTCCTTCTTCTGCTTTGGGCTCATCTGGCAGGGGCACAGTCCTGTGCACAGAAAAAGTTATCGAGCTGCGAACCAAGATAATTAGCTAACGGACCCTTCGTCTGATTTTGTGTTTTATTTGATCTCATTGTTTCTAATTATAAAACACACTTATTTTGTGTGTTCAAAGAGTACTAAGAACTAAATTCAGTAACTATTTACTATAAGCCAAATAATTGATATATTTGATCTCCATGTCTTGCAGGGAGCCGCTGTGCTCCCTGCTTGAATTACAGGAGGCTCCCGTTGAGAACGAACTTGTCAATCAGGTGAAAGGTCCACTAGCCAAAGCCCTGGCTCTTTTGTCAATTCTAGAAACTTCTCTAATTTGTATTCAGGATGTTTTTAAATTACTTGGGAAGAAGAAATACAGATGGTGTCTCTTCAAAAGCAAAATCAGGTTAAAGATGGCTATATACATTCTTCTGTCTCTTCCATGACCCAAATTTATAAAAAGAGAAGTAAGGGACATTGTAAGTACAGCCCTCAAGGACAGAGAGCAGCGGACTGAGCGGGCGGATGATAAGGTGATTGATAAGGCGTCCTAACTTCAAGGCTGCCAACCCTTCCCTAGGCGGCCAAGCTGACTTCTGCCCCACATGTCCTCAAAACGCCAGAAAATGCTGTTACTGTTTATTTCTCAAAAGGAGTAAATTGGGAGACTAACAAGAAGAAAAAAAACATTAAGGTAGATTTCAGAAGCAGTTAAACTCCACATTTACTTCTCCATGAATCACAGCCTAGCGATGTAATCCTTGGAATGAATAAATTAGAGTCAGACCTGCGGAATGCTGGACACAGGAAGGACTGGACATCCACACCGCAGAAGAGTTTCTCTGGCAAAGTAGACTGACTTTGAACACGCTGTTAGCCAGCAGAGAGGCAGAGGCCGGAGCAGCCTTCCTGGGGGGCTGGCTGCACATTCGGGGATAGCCACAGCAGCCCCGTCATGTCTACAGCTGTGCTGCAAAAGTCCTCTTCCCCAAAGGGACATCCTTCCAGGATGGCCCACACCCCAAAGTCACTGACCAAGTGAGGACAGAGAGGCAGACTTTCCAGAAGAATAGGGACACCTCGGGGGGCCATGCTCGCCCACGCTGTCCCCCAGGTGGCCTGTAGCACGGTTTGAGTTCTTCCGTGGCCCAGTTGTGCCCTTCCACGAAATCACAGTGCTGAGCTCTAAGTGGCCTGTTGCTCGCAACTGAATTTTGACTCCGTGTCTGCTCTTGGGGAAACTAACTCACGCTAGACACCGAGAAATGATGATATAGAGAGAACGTGATGGGTGTCCACCGGCACAAACTGCTCGTCACCTCCACAGGAAGCCAGGCACTCTGCAGCTTCCGGTCAGCTTTACAAGGCTGCCCACTGTGGAGCCACCCACATCTCAGCCCCATGTTTAACATCCACAGTCAAGTGCAAAGCAAGAAGTTTGCAAGAAATGTTCTCTGTGCTGGGATAAGGTATTGATCCAATGAATCAAAGAAGCACAAAAATATTAGGAGAACATGAAAAAGTTGTCTTGGAAATTAAAGAATGTGATCAGAAATAGTTATTACCAAAAATAACCGAAGTGTTTCAAGGTGAGGTTGAGATAACTTCCTAATTATATATAGGAAAGGAGAATACTAGGTAAAAATGAGAGAAAAGGATAAACAAACAGGAAAAACTTGACCTTGGGTCCTAGGGATTCAAAATGCCAGTGACAGCAACTCTAGAAGGAAAATTAAAAAACAGAGAGGGTAAAATACTAAATAAAAAATTTAAGAATTTTTCCATAATGGAAGGCGTGAACTTCCAAAATAAAATGGCCACCTAACACTTTTAACACCCAACTAACATTAGCAAATAGGTATTTCTGAAGACTCAGAATCTCCCAAATTAAGAGAAAAAATTAGTGGAAAAAGCTTGAGAGAGATAATAGCAGTTCCTGTGCAAAAGATCTAGAATCAGACAGCTTTAACTAGAAAGGCTAGAAGGAATGACTTCAAACCCTGAAAAAAGTAAGTTAATTCTAGTGCTTCTAACGACTGCATACGTCTAAATTAGGGTAAAATAGGAGCCCTGGTCTGTTCAGGCTATAACACAACTCCATAAGCAGAGAGGTGTCTAAGGTTTATAATGCTTCATTTCTCACAATCTGCAGGTTCGACGTGCTAGGGCCAGGCCTCAGCAGCAAACTCGGGGTCTGGCGAGGGCCCACTTCCGGCTTGTCGGTGGCGCTGTCCAGCTGCTTCCTCACAGGACCAGCAGGGCGGGACGCTCCCTGCGGGCCCTGGACCGGACCTCCCAACCGGCCACCTCCACAGAGCTCGTCTTCTAACACCACCCGGCGGAGACTAGGGCTTAACCGTGAATCCCGGGAGCGCGCGGCCCGCCCTTGCCTCTCGAGCTTGTCCGGAGGCGAGTTCGACAGAGACGAGGAAGCACAGCCAGGGAGTGCGCGCAGGCCGTGAAAGACCGCGCCGCAGCCCAGAGGCTTGAGGGCCCAGGGCGGGCCCAGGATGAGCAGAGCAGCTGTGCCCGACTGGGCAAGGCCCGAGCGGCCCTCCTCGAGGGCGGAAGCGGGCGCGTCCTGAGGACACCTGGCAAGAAGGCGGACTTGGGGCTCCCAGCGACGTGCGCAGCAAAGGGGCACACGGGAGCGGGGAGGGCGGGAGCTGGTGCGCGGAAGGGAAGGGGGCGCCCGCGCCGCACGGAGCACAGGGGCCCACGGGCCGCGTCCGGGCTGGGGACCCCCCCCCCCCCGCCGTGCGCCGTCATCACACAGCTCGGGGCTTAGGTACGAGTCGATGTGCCAACACTGCGGGGTCACGGCTGCCCGGAGCCGCGGTGTCCGGCACGCAGCCCCAGGCTGCAGCGGGCGCCCCCTCCCGGCTGCGGAGACTGCGACGTCCGCCCGGAGAACGTGCCTGACGGCGCCTTTCTCGGAACGCGTCCCCTAAGTGACGTGTGATGTGCGTGTTTACAGGCACACACCTGAGTGCATGAATATGTAAATATTTATATGTCTGAATAACTAAATACTAGCTGTTTCACCTTAATTAGACAGAACTTGTTGGAACAGGAACAGGAAATCCCACATGTCTACAGAGGGGGGTTGAGAAGGGGAGGGAAAGAGAGCCAAATCCTCAGTGCTACGCTGGAGAGCGAGTAACTGCAGTCTGTTACCGAGTCAGTGAAAGTATCAGAAATATGAAAGAATATAGTTAGGAAAAAAGACTAAATCTTAAATGGTTCTTAGTGAGAAATTAGGGAATAAGACAGACAGAAGATCGTCTTCAGGGATTGTTTCAGTAAGCCTGCAAAACTAATTAACTCGGAACCATGTTCGCAAATCACATTAATAAAAAACAAAAATTAGGTGAGTGTGATAACACATACCTGTAATCCCAGCTACCTGGAAAGCTGCGACAAGAGAATGGAAAGTTCAAGGGCATCCTGGGCCACTTAGTTAGGCGCTGTTTTAAAATTTAAAGTAAATAAATAAAAAGGGCTGGCGATGCATGTAATTCAGTGCTTCGAAATGAAGAAGGGAAGAAGGGAGAGAGAGCGAGAGGAAGAGGGAGATGGAGGAGGGGAGGGGGGAGGGGGGAGGGGGAGACGAGAGGGGCCGGACGGGAGGGAGGGGTTAAGGGGGAGCCCTGTGGTGCCCACCCACGGGTGACTGGCATCACCAATAGCAGAGATCTCAGCTTCGGCTGGTCCTTTTGCTTTTAATTGATTTTATTGGTACATTTAAATACACGTTAGGGTCACAATCGACACGGAGAATTTGTACCAGTGCATAGTCTTTTTTAAACCCGCTGAACCCAGAAAAGGGTGGCAGTTGAGCCAGACCCTTCTCGTGAAATGACGGTTTCCACGCCGGGAGGGGTTTCTGGGAGGCTCCCATGTGTGCCACACGGGGATGCTGACGCGGGCCTCCGGGGACAGACTTCTGCAAACGTGTCAGCCTGGTGCCAGGCATCCCAAACTGCAGCCAGAAGGACTGAGGCTTCCCCTGAAATATTCCAGGGGAGACGTGGGCTCCATCCTCAGAGAGGCACCGGTGAGGCTGGCGTCACGGATCGCACAAACCTCAACTGGGCAAAAAATTAAAGGCTCAAGCCAGCGACCTCTAGGGTCGGTTGTGGATGCAGAGAATAGATTTTTCTTATCATCTAGTTCTCCTTCTATGAGCAGATTCTGCTCATGGGGGAAGATTCATCTTGGCCCTATTTTAAAAATAAGGGAAGGAAGAAGTTTAAAAGTTTTTCTAGCCGGGCTTTGTGGCCCACGCCTGTCATCCCAGCATTCGGGAGGCAGAGGCAGGAGGATTGCTGAGTTTGGGGCTTGCCTAGACTACATGGTGAGGTCAGGGCCAGCGTGAACTACAAAGCAAGACCCTGTCTCGAAAAAGAAAGTTTTTCTAAGGTTCTGCCGTGGTAAACTGAATATGCCTGATACACAGCTCAGCCACTTAGGGAAACACTGCAGTGTTCTGTTGAGTCAGGGAGGACACGGACCACTGCGGTCTAGGATGAGAAAGTGAAGCAAAAGAGGAAGCGTGCTCTGAGTGTGAAGTGCCCCCCCCCCCCCGCTCACACGCCAGGACTAAATCTCCAGCGTGAGTCCCCGGAACTGGAGAACGGGAGAGATCAGAGGGCAGGATGATAGGAGGGGCCGCCCCGGCAGCCCCTGCGAGGCTGGGACCCGAGGACGAAGCGGTGGAATGCCCCATCTTCGGGAGGCATCAGGGGAACTTGGGGAAAGAGGTGTCTGATACTGTATTCACTTTACGGATGGGTATTAATCTTCGCAATATTCACCTGATGTTATTCCTTAAATGTTTTTGAAGATGAGACCAGCCTGATCACAGGGTGCTTCGAAGAAATGAAAAGGAAGAGGAAAATCGAGAGAGCATGGGAAGCCACAGCTGAAAGGCGGAGGGCTGACAGGGGGCTGGATGTTCTGCCCCTGAGAATCGCACGAGTCTTGGGCCGGATGTCAGACATTCCCCAGTTATAAGGAATATGGATTTGAGTCCGTGTACTTAGACAGTAAAGGGAAGGGTGATACGGTAGAAAACAGAACAGTGCTGAGCACTCAAATCATCACTTCTTTGAATCCCCAGGAAATAAGAATGATTATCATCTTTTTAAACTGGAGGTGACTTTTGGCCATTTGAGTTATAGACGGGGCCACCGAGTGGTTTGGCGGGGCCATGATGAGATGGGAGGACATCTACACACTGCCTAACGCGCTAACTCTTCCCTATGACCCGGCTGCGAGAGCCCCCAGCCGCTTCATGTGGGCGGGAAACGGGGCTTGGAAGGGTCATCTGTTTTACTACCACTTAGGAGGCTTCCAAGTTTAGATAAGAGAAAAAACTGAATTGTTAGCTCTGGAAAATGCTTGAAGGTCAACAAGACATTGTGAGAATCATACAAAACAAGGAGAAAAAGTTATGCAGCCCGAGAAAACTTTGCATTCTTCCTATCACAAGAGTGGGGTCAAGCAAGAACACATAATCCGATTAAATAGAGCTGAAGGCTCCGTGCAGACTGTGTATGCGCCATCCCTGGTTACCATGGTAACCACTTCCTGGGGCTCACAGTGTTGTAAAGAGAAAAACACACATGCTCGTGTGATCTAGCAAGATCCCGCTGGGGAAGGTCTCCCAGAACTTTGGGACAGAAGAACTGAGTTAGGTCCCAAGGCCCTCAAGAGGCAGGCCGCAGTCGCTGGTCCTCCCAAAGAGAGAGACGCCTGTGTCCTCTGCTGACAAGGAACCCTTCAGTACAGGTAGTGAACTGTGGATCTGCAGGGCTATTTCTGCCAAGACACAGAACCCATCAGAACCCAGTGCTGTGTTTTTGACTGTGGTTCTTCTAACTGAATGGCAGTGACACCCATCTCACAGAGGACAGGATGAGCAAGTCCTCATAAACACTTGGAAAGGCCCTTGGCACAAGACACAGATCCTATCGAGTTAAGCATGGATACTGCAGTTGTTACTGTTGTGGCTGGCATTGGTGTAGAATTCCCACTCAGAGCATCAGGGCCTTCCTGGCACGAGTCTGTGTTTCAGAAGACCGAGTGAGAGTGCAGGGCTGCTGGCTAGCTAGGAGCTGTGGGTGTGGAACGCGTCCAGACTGCAGAGCGGGTCACAGTCCTTGTTCTGGCTTCAAAGACGATGACTGTCGCACAGTAAGCTGGGCGATTTCCCAGCGCTGTACTTTGCACAAAAGGCCCCACAGCCCAGCTGACCCGAAGCTCAAGTGTTACCGCTTTACCGCCAGGTCTTCCATTACACCCAGAGTAAGGGCTTCCCCAGGAATAAACCAGGCACAAGAGAATCTGATTCCAGCACTCGTGGCCACGGCGGCCCACAGGCTTCCTGTCTGCGATCCATCCTCACCTCCCCACATGCGTCCGCCCTCGTAAGACTGTTGTGGGTCGAACTGTGTTCTCCAACGGGCTATGCCCGGGCTCAGCTCTAGAGCAGGTGAGTGAGAGTTCACTGGGAGACGGTCTTCAGATGGAGTCTGGTTAAAGAGGAGCCGTAGAAGATTTGCACAGACCTCAGTCTGCATCACACTGTTCAGCGTTAGCAGATGACAGCGCTGGAGTCTGAACCCAAGACCGGCTAACCTCAGGCCGCTCTCAGAATCTCCGGATTGCCCTCCGAATCCAGGCAAGGAGGGGAACGTCCAGCAGACCTGAACAACAGGGGAACTAGGCGGGGTGGCCGTGGGCTTTAGACTGCAGAACGCCCACACACTCCGCCCGGATGCTTGGGGTGAGGCAGATGAGGGCGGGACAGGGCAGGCCTGGGGTCGAGGCTGTGCCCTCAAGCAGGCTCTGCCACCAAGGCCAGCCGGGCATGGCTGCATGGGTACCAGTGATTTCACAGTCAAGCCAGTGAGGTCGAACCCTCTGCGGTCACTAGGAGTGTGCACCTCGGAGACACAGGCACACTTACTCTTTGTGAGTCATTTCTTCCTGTGTACGGTTTGCACATGGGTCTCTCATGAGGGTCTGTGATGATGATTAATTAAGATCAAGCATATAAAACACCAAACACATTTCCTGCGATACAGAAACATGCCGAATTCACATTCCTTCCACTCCCGCTTTGGGTGAGTTTTTCTCCTTTTGCCACTGAGCAGGCACGAGCTTGGAGCCAGGCTCTGTGTGACATGCAGGAGTTTCTGGTCACAGCCCTGCCTGGGAATGTCTGGGGGCAGAGGCTCAGGGCGCTGAGCAGAGCTCTTTAGAAGACAGTGGAAAAACAGGATCTGTCTTCAAGAGCTGCCCAGAGAGCCAGGAAGCGCCTGTGCCCTGCAGGAAGGAACAACGGCTGTTAATTACGCATTAAGAACCCTCAGCATTGTCCCAGTGCTTTCCCAGGCTCATTCCTTCTGCTCCAGATCCGGGAAGAGAAGTGACGGAGTGTCCTGAGGACAGAGCTCTGTTTCTGGAACAGACAGGTAAAGAAGCTCGTCCTTTGCCACAGTGGGGCAGGGAGAAGCTGCGTCATTTCATGCTAGAACAGGGCACTCCAGCTCAGGGAGAGGGCGCAGAGCCCGCGTGGGGACTTACTCCGTGTCCTGAGACGCTTTCCAAAGAGGACAGTTACTCCAGGAGCAGAGACGCGGGAAGGATCGCCTTCCACGGCGCCCAACAGTCTGTTCTAGGACAGGGTGTCCGAAGAGCCAGGCATTGTTTGCTAAGCTGGCACGAAGACCTGAATATAAAAATTGACCTTTTTTTTTTTTTTTTCCTAGAGCACAGAGTCAAGATCATGTCCCAAAGTGTATTTAGTTGACCAACTGAGCAACCATTTAACACGGTGTACTTACAGATCAGAATCTGGGGATACAGAGAGACCACTGATAGAGGAAAAAGAGTCAGAGACAGAGAATACTAGGAATCCGTGGGGTCTGAGAGGTGTGGCAAGCTTCCTGCAAAAATGGGTTCGTGACGGTAAAACAAAGCAATGGAGATGTTGTGTGGGTGCAGATCAGGTGTGCAGAGGCTTCGACGTGAGAGGAAGCGAAGTCTACTGAGGAACTGAAACACATTTCCTTGGGGAGCTAGGGTTTCAGCCTGAGACCGAGTCCTGTGACCACAAAAAGGACTGGTAGAAAGACACACTAGTGTGCAAATACGTGTAACACATGAGCAAGGCCCAGAGGAAGGGGCAGGGATTGCAGGAGGAGATAGGTCACCTTGGCCTCATGTGTCGGAGCAGGTCAGGGCCTGGTTCACAGGGGAGGCACTGCCCGGCTGAGGCCAGAGCAAGCGTTGCTCGGACACGTCCTCACAAGAGGCCCTTCCCCACGGGTTCTGATTCAGTCACCTGTCTGACTCAGTCAGCCCAAAACCTACCCTCTAACAAGCACCCTGGATGACACAGGTGGATACAGGCCACCCGTAGGCCCCATCTGGGAAATGTGACCGGAAGTCCTACTCGGCTAAGCGATTCTCACAGATACCCGACTCTGGTCTGTTCTGTTTGCAAGGAAATCCCAGAAGCCCCATCACCCACCACAAGGAAGGCATGACACTGGACGGAAGGGCCACCCAACTTCTAAAACTCAGCCTTCTCTAATCTAGAAAAGATCCTCAAACATATGTTTCTAAAAATTCAGTCCCAGATTCTCCGAGGAGGACACATAACTTCTTTCTGGATGGCACTTTCTAGCTCCTGGCACAGACCGAACAGGTGGATAATTGATGAAATTGACCCCTATGTCCTTACTGAATGGGTCCTGTGCAAATGTCATTGACCAGCATTGTACGGATGTGACAGAAAGTCCCTAAGAGGCTCTCTCTCTTTGTTTCTCTCTTACAAAACAGAAGCAGGGCCTGTAGGGTGACAGCTGCACAGCGACTGGTGAGTGTTTATGGCGTGAGGTCTCCTGGGCACGGGTCTGTGTGGTCACCGCAAAGTGCATCGCTCCTCACAAATTCACGCATGTGACTCGGCTACTTTCTAATGATAGAGCCCTGGGGACTGTGTCTCTGCTTCAAGTTCCTGAATAAAATAAGACAACTTGGCTATTTCTTCATGGACTCGGAAACGACCCTGAATCAAGGACGTCCAGTGTGCCGAGCAGCTTTTCAGCAGCGAGGTGTCCCTGGCCAGTAGGATGAGCTCCACCCTGGCCCTGTCAGTGTGACAGGGATGTGACCGCCGTGGTCCGGTGGTCCCCCTGGAGCTGCCTCCTCTCCCGGAGTCTAGGGGTGCTGCATGAGGACAGCTCTGTGCCCTGGAAACCTAACTTCCTCTTTCCATCCCTGCCGCACAGATGGCCCGTCGGCTCCTCTCCTAAGTGGTCCCCGACTCTTCTTTGCCTCCGTGGTGCCCACACCCTCCCAAGGTCCCCTCTTGAGCTTTCCCAGCCATAAATCAGACGCTGTTACTGTGGTGTTTCCACACTGGAGCCGTGAGCTGTTCGTGAAGCTCCCCCATCGCCTCATCGGCTCACAGCGGGTATGTAAAGTAGGTCTCGCTGGTGTCCGTCACTTCCCGCCCCTCTGCTCTCCCTCCCACCAGCCGCCCTCCCAGGCCCCAGGTCCAGAGCCCACGGCAGGTTCCGGGAAGAGACTGGAAAGCTGGGCTTCCCGGGTGGTGACGGCCAAGGTCACTTTGTGGCCCGCAGAACAGCAGGGACCTGCTGGCAGCACCTCCGGAGGTGGCATCACAAGTGGGCTGTCCTTCTGCCACGTGCTGGCAGGAGCACCCTAGCGCCTGCTTCTCATCTCCGTCTCCTTCTGACAGA
>PVIC010050994.1:0-12619 GCA_004025085.1 Thryonomys swinderianus
CAGCAATCCTCCTGCCTCTGCCTCCAAGTGCTGGGATTACAGGCGTGAGCCACCATGCCCGGCACTGTGGTATGTGGTATTGATTGCTGGTGGGTGTGAGTCTCCATGCCCAACATTGTATGTGGTTACCAGGGATCGAACTCAGGACCTTGTGCTTGCGAGGCAGGTGCCGGAACCACTGAGCTAACCCTCTGGCCCCCTAGTACTTTTAAAATAAAACTTTATTTATAGATAAAGCCAGAAAATTGGTTCATTATTCTGACATCTAATAAATAAGAGGGAAGAATCAAGCATTTCTCCTGGCCATTCCTTCACAATCTGAACCTCTGGGCAGCCAGTAGTGAATAAAAGACACTTCTTTCCTATAGAAGGATTCCAACAAATATGCAAAGACAGAATGATAAAATTCAAATATCACTATTTTAGAAATTGCAATGAGTTACTTAAAAACTGAGTTCTGAACTTTCTTATTGACATCTACCTATTCATGCACCAATACTGTGCTGTCTTAATTTTTGTAGCTTTATAATGTGTTTTAATGCTTTAGAGAGCAGTCTCCTCCCCTTAACTTTAGACTTTTCATGATAAATTTTTTTCTTCTTCTTGGTACCAGAAATCAACTCAGGACCATGCACTTGCCAGGCAGGCACAGCGCCACTGAGCTAAATCCCTGACCCTGTGGTCATTCCTACTTATTTAATTTTTCCTATAAATTTTTTTTTTTTTGAGACAGGGTCTTGCTTTGTAGTTCAGGCTGGCCCTGAGCTCACTATGTAGCCCAGGCAAGCCTGGAACTCAGCAATCCTCCTGTCTCTGCCTCCCAAGTGCTGGGATTACAGGCGTGAGCCACCACGCCCGGCACTGTGGTATGTGGTATTGATTGCTGGTGGGCGTGAGTCTCCACGCCCAGTATCATATGTGGTTACCGGGGATTGAACTCAGGACCTTGTGCTTGCGAGGCAGGCACCAGAACCACTGAGCTAACCCTCCAACCCTTTCCTATAAATTTTAGAATGAATTCATCTGGCTTTGGAAAAAGTTATGGTGTAATTTTTTTTTTCTTGGTGCAGAGCTAGGGATTAATCTTAGGACCTTGCATTTGGCAATTTATGAAATTGGAAGTGAGTAAAATTTACAGATTTGCTTATGGAGAATGACCATCTGCTGTGTGTTCCTACGTTGGCTGAGATAGAATAAAGACTACAAATTGGAAGTCCTGCATTTAAGTTGGGGAAACATTTTTGTAGAAGGTTTAGTCATCCATTAAACAGTTAATTTAGCCTATATGCCAGGCAGCATTTATACCGGGGAGAAAGCAAGTGCATCTGTCAGGGCAGTTCCTAGCCTCCAGCTCTCCTGTGTTTGTTAGCCTCAAGCTGGGGCCTCATCATGTGAAGCTTTGTATGACAGCTCTCTTCCAGTCTCATGTTAGCCGGTAAGATCCAGTGGTTGCTTGGAAGTGTCTTCATCTTGGGTCATACGAAAGGATGTGTACAAAGAGGAAGTAGAAGGGAAGTGAATGATTTAGGTCTTGAATGCAGAAAGCAGGGTGTGAATTGGATGCTCTGTGACCTCAGCAGGCTATTCACTTCTTTGACTTTTGATTTCTTCAATGTAATGGTGCCAAACTTGTGGGGTTACACATGAAGCTTTAAAATAGATAATTGAAAGGAGTTGCTTTGGACTTATTAGGTACACACCCCACTGTTCGGTAAATATTAACTAGACTCATTTATGTTGGTAGTATGACTCTGCTGATCCAGTGGCATCTAATTTGCTATGTTCTGTTCCTGATTTCATTACTACAAAAAAGTGGTAGAAGTAGTTATATATATATATATATTTTTTTTTTTTTTTTTTGAGACAGGGTCTCGCTTTGTAGTTCAGGCTGGCCCTGAGCTCCCTATGTAGCCCAGGCAAGCCTCAAACTCAGTAATACTCCTGCCTCTGCCTCCCGAGTGCTGGGATTACAGGCATGAGCCACCACGCCCGGCACTGTGGTATGTAGTATTGATGGCTGGTGGGTGTGAGTCACCATGCCCAGCATTGTATGTGGTTACTGGGATCGAACTCAGGACCTTGCACTTGCGAGGCAGGCGCTGGAACCACTGAACTAAATCTCCAGCCCAGAAGTAGTTATATTGTTGAGAACAACCCCTTGGTAAGGAAAGGGTGGACTAGAAACACTGAAGAATAGTAGAAACATGGAAAAGAGACTAATGAGAAACAGAAAATACACCAGATACTTACTTTACATTGCTCTGAGGGTGGGGACTCAGACCAGCTCATGGAATTCGGCTTAACATAAGAAAAAACTTTCTTGCAAGTCCATCTGCTCAGTGGACTGTAGTGAGTGCCCTGCAGGAAAAATGTTGGAGAAGAAATTTGGGTAGCGATTTGTTAGGGGAACTACAAAATGGATATCTGAATTAGGAAGAGGATGCTAAATGCCGACTAAGACATTCTCAGGTACAATCCAGATATAAATATACACATTCACAATCACATATGTAAAAAAATGCTCTGCATATGGCCCATCCATTTTCAAAGCATTACAAGTCTTTGAAACCTTGTTTGATCCTTTTTGAGTTAGAGGATATTACAGTGCCTTTTGGACATAAGTGATCAAAAAAGTAAAGAAATGGCAAAATAAGTTGTGGGGAAATAGGGGACCAGATAGCTTATTTCACTGTCTTTCTCTGTTGTTACACTGGAGATGAGTCCTTGGTTTTCAGGTCCCTCCTTTTTCACCTAGCGCTTTAATCTCTGCTTCTTCCTTTGAGTACACATCTTTAAAAGAATAAGCACATGGGGCCAGGGATTTAGCTCAGTGGTTCTGGCATCTGCATTGTAAGCACAAGCAAGGTCCTAAGTTTGATCCCCTGGTAACCACATACCACAGTGCCATGTGTGGTGGCTCACTCCTATAAACCCAGCACTCAGGAGGCAGAGGCAGGAGGATTGCTGTGAGTTCAAGGCTAGCCTGGGCTACATGGTGAGCTGAGGGCCAGCCTGAACTACAAAGCCAGACCCTGTCTCAAAAAAAAAAAAACAACAGAAAAAAACCCTTTACATTTACTAGAGGCAGAAAACTTCCAGTAATGTGCTTATTCTTTTTTTTTTTTTGAGACAGGGTCTCATCCTCCTGCCTCTGCCTCCTGAGGGCTGGGATTACAGGTTTGAGCCAAGCCGGGCCTTTGTAGTATGAGGTACTGATTACCAGTGGGCGTGGCCACCACACCCAGTATTGTTGTATATGGTTACTGGGGATTGAACCAGGGACCTTGTGCTTGCCAGGCAGGCGCTGGAACCACTGAGCCGAACCACTGAGCCAAATCTCTGGCCCTTTACTACTACTCTTTAATCAATAAATGTATGATAGAAAACTCTAATATAGTTACAGAAGAAGTAGTATTTAATATATTTATTTGAGATTCATTTCTCAGTTTCCTTTATATAGGCATTACTAACTTACCATAATTTTCCAAGTTATGTTTTGTGAAATTTTTACTATTGCCTGATACACATAGGGTAACGTAAATCAAAGCTCATAAATGTAAACAGAATTCTTATTCGTAGTTGACCGTCCACGTATGGTTTGTGCATTTACAGTGAATGATGAACCCACTGCAGTGACTGATCCCGAAGAGCCTTCTCTCGTCGGTGTGACATCCCCACCTGCCTCCGCCTTGAGTGTGACTCCCAGCCCCAGCACAGCATCTCTTCCTGCTCCGGCCACACCGGCTGATGGAGAGGGGCCCAGCACTTCGAGCACACAGCAGCTCCCCACGGCTGCCCAGGCCCCGGATGCTCTGCCTGCCGGGTGAGTAGCCTTCTCTCCTGCAGCGGCATCTTCCCCACAGAGACTGAGCCTCGTTCAGCAGATCCAAAACAACGTGGTTATTTATTACCTAGTGGCAAGTCGTCCCTGGGGAGCCCACCATGCAGAGAAACACGGGAGGTGTGCAGAACTGCGTGTTCTACATAAATCTTAAAAAGCCTCTAAATCATCTGGGCAGAATCAGTGCTACTTTATGGCAGGACTTGAACAGCCTGACTCAGAGAGAAACTCCTGTGGAACAAGGAGCTCATTTTCCTTCCTGAATTGGAGAGGGTATTCACAGACCTATGGCACACGTGTGCAGCTGGCTGTTTCTATCACTGAAAGCCCTCAAAGGTTTTACTGGCCTATATCCTGAAATAGTTTTCATATCCTGAGTTCTGTCTTTTTGTTGTTGTTTTTTTGAGACAGGGTGTCACATGATGTAGTTTAGGCTGGCCTCGAACTCATGGCAGTCCTCCTCGTACCTCAGCCTCCCCAGTACTGGGATTATAGGTGTGCGCCACCATACCTGGCTCTGAATTTTCTTTTAACAGTTGATGGAAGACGTCACTGTGGGATGATGAATATTACTGTGTGTTTTTCTTATAGCTGGGGCTGCTGTTAACCTGGACTCCTAGTTTTCTTGCCATCCTTTAGTTGGGAATGAAGTTTGAAGGTAAAAACTTCAGATGAGGTGATCCAAGAAAGTCAAAGGAAGTACAGACTTGCCTTTATAGTAAGTGGAGATTAAGAGGAGGGATTTGGGAATCAAACAGACCTGGAATTGAAGCCCCTCTCCATCTCATGTATGTGACTGACATTGTCCAGGTGACCTGCAGTTTGGTGAGGCGGAGTCATAAGTATACACACCTCCCAGGAAGCTTGGGACTCAGTAGATGCGTATGTGAAGCACTTGCCCAGTGATGGACGTTATACCTGGGGAGTGGTATTTGTGAAGTGGTTGTCAAGGAATCGTAAAGGAAGAGAATGCCTCTGACCTGGGAAACAAAGCCCAATCAGCGACTGCGGGTCACAGTCAGGGCCGGTCCTGGTGTCCATCCTTGTCACTTGTTTCATGTGGAAGAAACCAGTGTCCACATCACCAAGTCACTAGTGATCTGGGAGAATTTGGCTTGGAGATAGTGTGTGTCCTCTGAGACCTTAAAATTCACGAAGGAGAAAGGAAGGCTGTAAAGTCTCTTGTATAACTTGCTGTATTGTTCTGAAAACCACTTTTGAAAAGCCAGCTGTTAAAAATCCAAAATCTGAAGATGTGCTATTTTTGCCACGTACACTTGGTATGTTAGCTCCTATCTTTTTATTAAGTATGTTGACCAAATGAAAAATGTTGCAAATAATTCATAACACCTGAAATGTGGAGAGAAGTGGGGGTGTTAAGAGGCAGCTCTGAAAACTCAAGTTTTTGAATTTGTGAAAAGATTATTAACCAGTTGCTTATGTCTTAGCTACTCCCTGTAGAAATTTCTTTTCTCTTTTGTATGTGGTACAGAATACTCGAAAGACCTTTGGTTTGTACTTTCAAATCTGTATGCTGTAATTTAGGGGGAGCAGAGCAGAATCATTTTGGCAGAAAGGAGGGAAAATGGCTGCCTGTTTCCCCAGTGAGCTGTTTGTTTTCTTTCCGCTGAGCAAATGCCTGGAAGGCCAGCCTCACTCCTGTGTCAGTCACAGGCAATTAGGGCTAATGGCTCACCATGTCTTTATGTAGGGCGTGTGTGAGGGTTACTGTTCTCTGGGATTGGGCACTTCCTGTTTCCAGGCAGCTGGAAAACTCCAGGCTCTGAAAACGCTCTTTATTCTCTTCTGGCAGACTGAGCAGGCCAGGGAAGCTGATTCCCCTCCCTCACACGCTTTCCTCAGCAGCATCTTTCCTTGGAGCATTTAGAATGTGACAAGGCCTATGTGGGTCTGGGGTGGCTACCACCTACTTAAATGTGAATGATGGCCCAGAGAAGGGTACGATGGGATCCTAGTCTTCCAGCCCATAAGGGATTCTTTGTGCCCATCCCTAAGTGATGCGGAATCCTCAGTACTTTGAAGACTGTCTCAGACAGCTACTTACCTGGAAATGGCCTCCAGCTCTACCACATGTATAGTGTGAAGACAATAGGCTTGTTGTTGACTCTTCGGTGGTGGAAGCCAGAATAGGCATGGTTTCTCCAACAACACTTCCAATTCATAGACTCACTATCCCCAGTCTCCCCAATTTATTTATAAGTTTTAGAGATCCATACAAGGCAGATTATTAATTTATTCTTGGTATCTTGACTTCAGGAATTAGGGACCAATGAGAGGATGAACTGTTCCTAATTCAAATACCAACAGAGCGAAGGTGTAGCAGAGGCATTGAAGTGCTGCCACACAGGATATGTGCTTTCTTGAGTTTGAATTTAATTGCCTTTATCTTTTTGGAGGATATATAACTGTAGTGTCTAAATTGATCATCTTCTGCTATCCAAGTTATAGACCAAAGATTTTCCATGATAACAATTTTCATTGAACAAATAAATGTTTGTTACTGCATAAGAGATGACAGGTCTAGGACTGGGCATGGCAAGTGCATGGCTAAACAAGAAATGGCCTTCGAGCTCCATGTTTTTTATTATTCCTAGTCTGTTGTGTGATTTTTTTTCATTATTCAGTAAACTTTATTGGTACATTATATACACAACTCAAAATCACACACAGCATTGGGGAATTTGTACCAATATGTGACACAGGTCAATTCTCATTTTAGTATATGTGCTGCCAAAGCGAGCACAGGTCAGGTCTCTTTTTACCCACATCCCTGCCTCCCCACCCCCTCCCCACCCCCTATATACATATTCTTTTATTTTTTTCTGAATCATATTTATTCCTTCCCCTCATTATGTTCCCACACCAAATTCCTTTTGGATATTTCCCATTCTACAAAAACTATCATACATTCTAGGAGCTCCATGTTTTTTAAATTTTGGTTTGGTTTCTTTTTGAGACAGGGTCTCACGCTATAGTTTAGGCTGGCCCTGAGCTCCCTATATATCCCATGCAAGCCTAGAACTCAGCAGTCCTTCTGCCTCTGCCTCCCAAGTGCTGGGATTACGGGAGTGAGCCACCACGTCCGGCGTTGTGGTATGTGGTACTGATTGCTGTTGGACCTGAGTTACTGTGCCTGGTAGTGTTGTATGTGGTTACCAGGGATCGAACCAGGGACCTTGCACTTGCTAGGCAGGCACTGGAACCACTGAGCTAAGTCTCTGGCCCTGAGCTCCATGTTTTACAGCATCTGCTCTGGCCATTCTGTGTTCTTCCCCGGGTCACCTGGTCCCTTTGGCTTCCTTTAGGATCTGATACTAACTCCCTTATCTGTATTTTGAAGCTATTTCTCCATGTGGGTAACTTAATCCGGCCTGTGCAAAACAGAGCTCATTACCCTGCCACCCTGTGCTGGCTGGAATCTGGCCTCCCTCTTCATCATGGTGCCACTGTCCCGTGGCCAACCATCAGGCGGTCCACCCTTCACTTCTCCCTGACAGCCGTGTGTCATTAAGGGTTGCCCGTGGCTCTCTGGATTTGCTTCTCCTCCTTAGCACTTATCCCAGGTGTAATTTATGTAACGGTGGACTGAGTGGGTGTCTCCCCTTCCATTCTCTAAGTGCCAATACAGACAGGGATCATATCTTTCTTATTTACCACTATATGCCCAGCACTTTACACAGTGCCTGGCAGGCATGTAATGGCATTCCAGGAAAGAGTTAAATGGAAGAATGACTCTGTTTCTCGAATAGCTGTCAAGTCTGGCCACTTAGTTACATGCCTGTGCTGTGTTCCAGACCAAAGGACCATTATCTGTCATATAACTGTTCTTTCCCTTCCAATTTATTTTAACTTAAAAAAAAAACTACACAAAAGATTGAACCAAGAGCTTTCACACTAACCTACTTCCTATTCCTTTAGAAAACGTATTTTATTTTGGGACCAGTTCTTGCTAAGTCATTAAGTTCCCCAGGGTGGGCTTGAACTTGCTGTTCTCCTGCCTCAGCCTCCCAGAGTGCTGGGATCACAGATATGTGCCTCTGCACCCAGCTATTTTAATCTTTTAAAATAAAACTCTGGGCTGTGACTTTTTACCACTTGGAATGCTACAGTAGCTTCCTACTGTCTTTAGGAATAAATTCCCAAAACCTTAATCAAGCCATAGCCCCACCTGATAGGACCACACCTCACTTTCCAGCCTTCTCTGAAAGCCACTCTTGCTCTCTAAGCCCCAGCTGTAGTAATTTACTTTCATTTGACAACTGTACCACCCTCTCCTCTGAGACTGAAGACCCTCCTCTATGCTGGTTGTCCTCTTGAAAGCTTTCTTAACATTTTACCCATTAATTCCTATGCATCTTCAAGCCATAGCTGAATCAGAAATTCTGGGAATCCTTCCCTGGCTGTCAGTGTGAAACCACCACATGTGTGTGTGTGACTCTTCTCACACTTAGCTGCTTGTGGGCACCTCCTCCCTTCTGGGCTGTGGACGCCAGGGTGGCAGGATCCTGGCACAAAGTGGGCCCATGCCATATTTGGGATGAGTAAATGAATACATTTAAATGCTATCTCTTCCCCCTTTCCTTCACCCAGATGAATGCTTCCTGCTTCTCTGATGGCTCAAAGAAAGAGCAACTGTGACAAAAGTATTGCATTTTCCTTCCAAGAGCAAAAAAGTTGAACCCGATGGCTGTCATTCACTGGATTGACCGGTTTGGGGCTCAAATCCACGTCTCTCATGGATCAGAACCTCTTCTCTGGTCCCGAAGGACCCACTGACACTGGCAGATGCCATGGAGTATGGTTATCATTGCTGAGGCATTTTGCAGCCAAACTGGATTGCTTTCTAAGGCCTCCAGCTGGCTCTGTCAGGTTCCAGGGCTCTTCTCAACTCTTCAGTCTCCTTTGTTGAGTCAGAGAAACAAGGCCCATTGGGGTCCCGTGGGTCTGCTTTTCAGGTTGCCGCAGAGGGCCCTCTGGACCCGAAGCAGTCACACGTCCGTGTGCCTGAAGGCCCATCAGCCCCACTGCAGTGCTCCTCGGTCCACTTCTCCACGTCTCTTGGCCTCCTGTGTCTTACGCTGTGTCCTTCGTGGTGTAGCGCAAAAGGAAACACTGCAAGGGTCTGTTAGAGGATGGTCAGGCAGGGCTGTGGGACGCGAGGCCACCTCGGCCAGGTGCTCGCATCTGGCTTTTGTCAGCACTGAGCCCTCCGGGGTCTGCGCACTCGTTAACAAGCCCTGTGCACAAGGCCCCGACACACTGCAAGGCCTGGGTCTCCAGAGCCCCTCTCCCTCGCACACACAGAGGCATGTTATTTCCCGCTGGCAGCCAGCGCACTGCTGTGGTTTCTTACGTAAGGGAGGGCGTTGTGTTTGCCACCATTTCGCACCAGCCATCAGCCGCCCAGTTTCCTGCTCAGGGCAGAATGGAGCGGGGGGGGGGGGGTATTTTCTAGCTCTTTTGGCTTTGCCATCTGCTCTGCCCCCAGCTCGATTTTCGGGACCCAGAGGTACTTTGTGGCGATGGTTCTGGAGACACTGTCAAGGACAACAGCCTGTCACAGTTCTTTGGTGTTTTGTTCCTGGAGACGCTAAGAGATGTTGGAATTTAGAGCATCTCTGCTAAGCTATAAACCAGCCGCTGCCGTTGGATTTCTTTCCAAACTCAATTTTAGTGGTAGCCAGTGCTTTACCAAAGAAGTTCTGAGAGAGTGTTTCTCCAACTGTGAGAATCCATCATTCTTTTGTTACTGTTGCTGTTTTTTATTTTATTAAAAAATCAATCTCTTGTAAAGCCATACTTTTCTTCGTTCTTTCCCTTTCCCTCCTTTCCTCTCCTATCCCCTTTCCTCTCCCCTTCTTTATTCTAAGGATTGAACTGAGGGCCTTTGTATTGAACTATGTCTCCTTCCTTCTTAGTTTTTGGGAGCAGGGTCTTACTAAGTTGCGGGGCTGCCCAGGCTGGGCTTGAACTTGTGATCTTCCCAGAGTGCTGGGACTGTGGGCATGGGTTGCCACACCTCGCTCGTACTCTGTTCTGTGCTCCATTCAGAGGAAAGCCACTACTGATCGTGCCTTTGTGGGCTGAGAAGCTTTTGTACTTTTCTGGTTGTAAAATCCTTTAACAGTTTGAACTGTGGACCATACTTTGAGTAGCTCTGAATTAAAGGATTGTATGCAACTCTCTCCCTGCTTTTTCTTTTTTGCTGACTGTGGCTTAGTTCTGCACGCTGCAAGGATTATTCCATGTGTAGGCAATGCCAAATTGTATGCATTCTGGTTCCCCTTGTCACTGTCGCAGAACAAGCCTCATTTCCAAGCTTCCCCTACCCTGGGCAGTGAGACGTTCTTGCTGTGTCTGTGTGTATGTCATCGTGCACAACTGCGAGTGCTTATCTTTCTTTGCTGTGAGAGCTGCAAGAGCAGGAGTGGTGTCCATTTGCCATCTCAGCTGGTTCCAAGTATTTGCCACATGTGATAAGGATTGATTGAGTGAATGGATAACTGATTTCACTTAAAGTTCTAATTTCTTTTTTGATCTTGTTATTAAAAGCCTATCGAGGGAAACTTAGAAAAGAAGTAGATGGAAATGAGCAACAGCAGTAGGAACAATAAATGCCCATGTAGATTTAACCAGTAGTATTTTCTGTGCATCTCATGTGTGTTTTTTCCTGACCATTGATGACAGCTGCCATGTAGTATGAGCATTTACAGTGTCCCAGGGACTGCTACAATTTGTGCAGCATTGAGGGCTTGCAAGACAGGAAACCTTAAGGAATTTGCCTGAGGCCACATTAACAGACCCCAAAATCTATCCTTAAACATCTACCGAAATTTGATAATCTTACAGTATGTGCTTTTGCTATTTATTTTTATGATACTAGTATTCAGATAATGGTGAATAATAAAAGAAATTCCCATGGGCTTACCACCAGACTTTATTAAATTTTAACATTTTGTTGCATTTCCTGGACAACTCCTCCTTTTAAAAAAAAACTCCTTGATGAATAAGATCTTCTGAGAGCATTCCAAGTCCTATGAACTTCTCTGTGATCTCATTCCCTGCAAGTAGAACATCTGTAGCTGGTGCCATCCATTTAATGGTATTTTGTTGTAAAGATATATGTTTCTCTCGTTGTTATACTTTCAGACAGCACTGCAATGAAGTTTTTCCGTGTATGCTTTTCTGTTGCTTTAAGATGTGTGATGGAGCTGGGTGAAATTCTTCAATGTCGGTAGATAAATTACTTTCTCAAATCGGCTGCCAGTTGAACTTCTGTGAGCATGCATGAACATTCTGCTAAAACTTAGCCATGTCAGATTTTTTTCCCCCTCCAACCTGGGCCCTTCACATGGGCTACATCCTTAGACCTTCTTTTAATTTTCTTTTTTTTCTGAGTCTGAGTCTCACTAAATCGCCCCAGATGGGTTTAAACAAGAGACCTCCTGCCTTAGTCTCCCAGAGTGCTGGTGTTACAAGTGTGGATACCATACCTGGACAGTTTTTTCATTTGGGTCAGTCTAAAAAATGTGAATGGTTTGTTTTAATGATTTTAATTTCAATTTCTTTGTCATTGATATCGAACCCCTTTTAAATTTTTTTTTTGTTCTTTAGTTTCCTTTTTTGTGAATTACCATGTCACATATTTTTGCTTTTGGCTCTATGTGGTTTTTTAACTTGCAGAATTCATAATATATGCTGGATACTAATCATTTCTCAGTTACATGCATTGCACATATTTTTCTGCCAGTCTTTAGCTTGTCTTTTCACTTTGTTTATGGTGCCTGTTGGTGTACAGGTTTATAAAATTTAAAATAGCCATGGCTTTTGCCTCGTGTCTGAAATTATTTCTAATTCTGAAGTTGTAAATATGCACAACACAGACACCTTATTCTTTATTGATCTTAATGTGGACATTATTTTACATTTAAATTTAAAAATTCAGGGTGTGACTTAGAACCATTGGGATGCCATTGTTTATTTTTATCTTTTTTTTTTTAATGGCAGTAAAGTTTATTTGAAAAAGTAAAAGTAAAGAAAGGGAGAAACTGGCTCTACAGAGCAAGGTTGGGGCCAAGTAAAAGAGGAAAGAGCAAGATCAAAGTACATGCAGGAGGATGCTGGAGGCACTATTGTGAGGAAAGCCACATTAGCTGTAGTTGTTTGATTAGCATGCCTTTTTTTTCTTGATGGACTGTTAAACAACTTAACAATCAGTGGCATTTTAGATTTAATGAAAATAGCATATTTACATAGTTTTTAAATAGGATTTTAATTATTTTAATTGTGTTATTTATCAACTTACTTTCCCACCGGAAATAAATGTTTGGACAAATCAGTGTTCATTGGCAATGTTAATGTCAATAAATGAGTATCCATATTTGAAATAACAGTTTATTAATCCTACAGTGGGGGAGCATTCCCATTGTTTCCAGTTTTTCTGTGACTGCTATATAATGTGGCATAGTAAGTGCATTTACAGCACGATCTTGGGCATACAAGTACTTTGTTAGGATATATTCTAAAGTAGAGTTTATATGGTAAGGGTTTTTGGCTAAGTTGCCAAATAACCTTTTGGAAAGAAATTTCATTTTCACTCCCATTCACCATTTTGAGAGTGACTTTACCAACACTGCCAACATTTTATCTTTAAAAAATGTTTAATATACTTTTTTCTTTTTTTGAGACAGTGTCTCGCTTTGTAGTTCAGGCTGGCCCTGAGCTCACCATGTGGACCTCAGCAGTCCTCCTGCTTCT